>WNGS01003139.1:8500-32004 GCA_020271785.1 Procambarus virginalis | reverse complement strand
CCTTGCATCAGTCCCATGGTGCAGCTGGAAGTGCAGTTGTTGTGACAGAGAGAGATGGTTCCTTCTCCCTGAGTGTGGAGCGCGTCCTAAGTAACTGATCTCCACTCTTCAAACAGAATTGGTTGTTGCCATAATCCTTGCACTCGAGTGCGTATGTGAATCCAAAGTTGACACGCTAACTGTAAGTGACTCCTTGTCATCCGTGACTGCCCTCAGCCCCCCAGGCATAACTGTGACGTGCTCTTGATCACATCTGGACCAACACAACCTCTCCGCTTACTTCAGGGATAATCATCGTTAGCACTACAGACTATACCCCACATTTCTCTTAACTAACATTAACAAACCACCTCTAGAGACAAGGGAGATAAGTTTTAGGCTGCACAATGAAACTGCTATAGGCAATTTTATAGCTGCTGCTGGTAATATCAACTGGGAGTCCGAATTAGGTAACATAGGGGACATCAACCTAGCAGTGCAATCTTTTCTTCAAAAAACTCTCAGCCTTTATAACACCCACTGTCCTATGCTAACGAAACAAGTCACAACTAAAAGGCTAAACAATCCTTGGCTTACAAAGGGAATACAGTACTTAAATACATTAATAAAAAAACATGACCTTGAGAAGCAGTATAGTTAGGAATCGTCTCCAAAGAATTTTCAAAGACTTACTCGTCATTGCTATCTAAAATAATTAGAACGAGCCAAACTAAATACTACGAAGATAAATTTACCCAAACAAAGGGCAACATTAAGAAAACATAGAGCACAATTTCACAAATATTGGGTTCAAAGATTTTAAATACAACCAATATTCCTGTCAAATAACGATGGTCAGCTTAACCCCTCTGATACTGCTATTTAGTTCAATAGGTTCTTCTCTTCCATTGGGTCATCCCTTGCAATGATATTTCCATCTTCCAGTACTGATGTTCAGGACTATCTTACAGTAACTCCACAGTCTCTGTATACTAACGCCTGTAAATTCCACTGATGTTAATGAGATAATCCTTTCCCTTAAAACCAAGTCTAGTGCCCTTGAGGAGATACCAACTTTAATTTACAAAAAGCCTCCAGATCTTTAGCCCCTGCTATTGCATTGCTCTTCAACAAGTCACTTGAACTCCAAACCTTTCCAGATATTCTAAAAAAAGCGAGAGTAACCCCTGTCCACAAATGTGGTGATCTCACTGATGTTAACAACTACAGACCTATTTCAATCCTGCCTAACTTGTCAAAAATATTGAAAAACTAATCTACAAGCAGCTTTACTCTTATCTAGCCAAACACAATATACTTAGCTCTTGTCAATATGGCTTCAGACCCAAAAAACACTAACGATGCACTTATTAGTATGATTAACTTGATACATGCAGCTCTTGATAAAAATGAGTTCCTGTTGGGTTATTTGTGGACCTGCGTAAGGCTTTTGACACTGTCAACCACCAAAACCTTCTTCTTAAATTACATCATTATGGAGTCAGAGGTCACTCCCTGCAATACCTCAAATCTTACCTTACTGACAGGCTCCAGTATGTTTCTGTGAACAATTCAATTTCTCCACCCTACCCATCACATTGGTGTTCCTCAGGGCAGCATACTTGGCCCTCTCCTCTTTCTCATCTACATTAATAACCTTCCAAATGCCTCCCAACACCTCAAACCAATTCTATTTGCTGACGACACAACCTTCATTTACTCCAGTCCTGACCCCCTTGCTCTAAATGTCACAGTGAATACTGAGCTAAATAAAGTCCATCTTTGGCTAACTGCCAACAAACTCACCCTCAACATTGACAAAACTTTCTATATTTTGTTTGGCAATAAATCCTCAAATCAAATAAATCTCAGGATAAATAATATCCAAATTTGTAACAAAATAGATGGCAAATTCCTTGGCGTTCTCATTGACCACAAACTGAATTTCCAGGGACACATTCTAAATATATCAAAAAGTTTCAAAAACTGTTGGCATTCTTTCTAAGATCAGATATTATGTACCTCGCCCTGCCCTGGTGAGCTCTATTACTCCCTCATCTATCCTTATCTCAACTATGGTATTTGTGCTTGGGGTTCTACTACTCAAAATCATTTACGTCCTCTAATTACTCAACACAAAGCTGCTATTAGGACAATATCCAACTCTGGCCCCAGACATCACTCGGTACCCCTACTCAAATCTCTGAATATGTTAGATATTAAGTCACTGCACATCCTCTCATGTGTATTATATATATATATAAAACGCTGAACTGTAATGCCAACCTGACCTATAAAGCTTCATTGAAGGTTGTAACAGAACCCATGAGCACCACACCAGAAACAAATACCTATTTGATATTCCAAGAGTACGACTTAATCAAACTAGAAATGCTCTACAAATCAAAGGATCCAGAATGTGGAATGACCTTCCCAACCATGTTAAAGACTGTACCTCTCTCAACCAGTTTAAGATAAAAACTAAGCACTACCTAATTAACTCCCTGTAACCTGCCTTACCTCTATAATGTCAACCCATGTCTGTTATTTTTTAAACAATGCTGTTTGTCGACCTAATTGTATTTTTGCTGTTTTTTCTGCCATGTTCCCCTTTTTTATTTTTATATTTTCTTTCAGTATATAGTATATAATTCAGTTCAGTTCAGTTCAGTATAGTATATAATTCGGTTCAGTATATAATTCCTGAACCGATTATGTGCCTCTGTAATCCTTTACACCACCGCCCACGGGATGGGTATGGGGTGCATATAAAGAAAGAAATTTGAATTGTAATAGTGGCTTTAGGCATGTATGTACTAGCTCTATCTATAAATCCATCAACTTTTGTATCTTAACCTGTATGTAACGTACGTTTATGTTACGTTGTTGGGTAGATTAGATACACAGTGATTAGTGAGTTTCATATTTATTTTGTAGTCTGGATACAGCAGTGTCGTAGACGTTGAGACGATGCCTGGAGCAGAGCAGAGAGCTGAGTGAGGCCGGAGTCGTGGAGCTCTATGCGTGGCGGCTCGATTGGGAATTGCGAGTGTCTGAACTCGGGGAGCGATAGCGTTGTAGCTGGATGCAGTCCTAGTCTGCTGCCTGCTCTGTGTCGAAGCTGTAGCGTCTTGGGTCGATTAGAACTGCCCACGCCGAGTACTACATTCTTGACTGGAGATTGTACTGGTTTGCTGTTCTCACATCGCTGGGTTATATGGTGATTACACCTCAGCTCCCTCTAACAAGGTGAGAAGAGTATTACCTGTAATTGGGGAAAGGATTGTAGCTTGTGTGATTAGTAATGCATTAAGATAATGAGATAATGATGACCTAACCTGCCTGAAACGCATTGCGTAATAGTGGCTTTAGGCATTGTATGTACTAGCTCTATCTATAATTCGATCCATTGACGTAACATCACTTGTATGTATATACCTTACCTGAATAAACATATTTATTTATTTATACATAATAATTTACACATGGAAAATATTAGAGGGGCTGGTCCCAAACCTGCACACAGAAATAACATCACATGCGACCGGAAGACATGGCAGGATGTGCAGAATACCCCCGTTGAAAAACAGAGGTGTAACAGGTACTCTGAGAGAGAACTCTATCAACATCAGAGGACCGAGACTGTTCAACACGCTTCCACTACACATAAGGGGCATAACTGGCCGACCCCTCACAGTGTTCAAGAGAGAACTATCAACATCAGAGGCCCGAGACTGTTCAACACGCTTCCACTACACATAAGGGACATAACTGGCCGACCCCTCACAGTGTTCAAGAGAGAACTATCAACATCAGGGGCCCGAGACTGTTCAACACGCTTCCACTACACATAAGGGACATAACTGGCCGACCCCTCACAGTGTTCAAGAGAGAACTATCAACATCAGAGGCCCGAGACTGTTCAACACGCTTCCACTACACATAAGGGACATAACTGGCCGACCCCTCACAGTGTTCAAGAGAGAACTATCAACATCAGAGGCCCGAGACTGTTCAACACGCTTCCACTACACATAAGGGACATAACTGGCCGACCCCTCACAGTGTTCAAGAGAGAACTATCAACATCAGAGGCCCGAGACTGTTCAACACGCTTCCACTACACATAAGGGACATAACTGGCCGACCCCTCACAGTGTTCAAGAGAGAACTATCAACATCAGAGGCCCGAGACTGTTCAACACGCTTCCACTACACATAAGGGACATAAACTGGCCGACCCCTCACAGTGTTCAAGAGAGAACTATCAACATCAGAGGCCCGAGACTGTTCAACACGCTTCCACTACACATAAGGGGCATAACTGGGCCGACCCTCACAGTGTTCAAGAGAGAACTATCAACATCAGAGGCCCGAGACTGTTCAACACGCTTCCACTACACATAAGGACATAACTGGCCGACCCCTCACAGTGTTCAAGAGGAGAACTATCAACATCAGAGGCCCGAGACTGTTCAACACGCTTCCACTACACATAAGGGACATAACTGGTAGACCCCTCACAGTGTTCAAGAGAGAACTATCAACATCAGAGGCCCGAGACTGTTCAACACGCTTCCACTACACATAAGGGACATAACTGGCAAACCCTCACAGTGTTCAAGAGAGAACTGGATAAGCACCTCCAAAGGATACCTGATCAACCAGGCTGTGACTCGTACGTCAGGCTGCGAGCAGCCGCGTCCAACAGACTGGTTGATCAGTCCAGCAACCAGGAGGCCTGGTCGATGACCGGGCCGCGGGGACGCTAAGCCCCGGAAGCACCTCAAGAAGCACCTCAAGGTATTTATATTTATTTATAATGGAGCTTGTATAAGGATTACTCGCTACATGTATGTATGTACCTTACCTGAATAAAAAATTATTTATTAATTTATTTATTTTATTTATATGAACACTTATACGAAACTCAATAAACTTATTTCAATTTCAATTTCGTTATACGAAACATACAATTTTTTTGTCCGAAATGGTAAAAAAAAAAAATGTGTGTGTACGAGATGCGTGGTGTGTGTGTACCAAGTGTCGGGTGTCCCCCGAGACAAGAGAGGAAGATGTTGGCTGCCGGGCGTCTGGTCGCTGCTTCTCTTGCACGGTATTCAACTGGGATTGCTATACAGCGGAACATTTGCTCCACAGGTGCGCCTAAACATCCGTAAAGTAGAATATATATCGATATATAGAACAGATTATTAATAATAATGGAAATTAATAGCTGCTTCAAACGCAAGTAGGCATACCGTACACAGGTCTTTCCCGGTGTAGCTGTTTATTTACCTGAATTTACCCGAAGCCCACTAACACTCCAGTGGCGTCGACGAGGACAGGAAGCCGAAGGCGTGTCAAAGACCTCTCCATTTGTCCTGGTGATTTTTTCACCAGGGCAAGCTGTTCAGCAAAGTTTTGGCGTTTACGGCTTTGGCGGGTAGGCGGTTCCATCGGTTTATAACCCTGTGGGTGAAACCACAGGGTTATAAACTAAACAAAATAACTGAGCCAGTTATGCTCCTTACGTGTAACAGTGGAGTGTTGAACAGTCTTGGGGCCCTTGATGATGTTAGTGGTCTCTCAACGTACCTATTGTACCTCTGCTTTTCAATGGGGGGTATTTTGCACATCCTGCCATGCTTGCATGTCCCATGTGATGTTATTTGTGTGTGTTCAGATTTGGAACCAGACCCCTTTAATATCTTCCACGTGTGGATTATTATGTATCTCTCCCGCTTGCGCTCTGAAGACAATACAGATTTAGAACTTCTAATCGGTCCCAATAATTAATATGACTTATAGAGTGGATTCTAGCAGTAAAGGATCTTTGCACGCTCTCCAGGTCAGCCATTTCTCCGGCTCTGAATGGGGCTGTTAGAGTACAACAATATTCCACCGTAGAGAGCACTAGTGTCTTGTAAATTATTATCATTGGTATGGCATCCCTTGTTTGGAAGGTTCTTGTTTTCCAACCTATAATTTTTTATTGTAGCTACTTTATGGTGTTCTGTAAAGTTAAGGTATTCTAACATGATTACTCCTAGATCCTTTACATTGATTTTTCGTTCTATAATGTAATTTGATTCAGTTTTATATATGGTTTTCGTTTTTAAATTTTCATTTTTTTCTGTAGTGCAGGAGCTGGAACTTATTTTCATAAACATCATATTATTATGTGGCCCATTGAAAGACCTGATTTACATCCGATTGGAGGTTTGCCATGGCCTCTACATTGTCTTCTTGCATGTACATTCTAGTGTCATCTGAAAATGATGATAGTGCTGTAGTTTGTATCCTTGTCTGTCAGATATTAGGATGAGAAAAAGAATTGGAGCACATACGGGACCTTGGGTACCATACTATAAACACCATAATGTAGCTGTCATGACTACAAGAAAAATTACAGGTTGGAAAACAAGGACCTTCCAAACAAGGGATGCCATACCAATGATAATACAGTATTACAAGCTCAAGAGAGAACTGGATAAACACCTCCAAAGGATACCTGATCAACCAGGCTGTGATTCGTACGTCAGGCTGCGAGCAGTTGCATCCAACAGCCTGGTTGACCAGTCCTGCAACCAGGAGGCCTGGTCGACGACCGAGCCGCAGGGATGCTAAACCCCGGCAGCACCTCAAGGTAATCTCAAGGTTGGGGGACTGAGCTTTTGACAGTAGATAATCCAAATTTTACTGTATTGACTATTACATTCTGCATTCTGTTCGTTAGGAAATTGAAGATCCATCTCCCTACTTAGCCAGTAATTCCTTTTGCACACATTTTGTGTGCAATAACACCATTGTCACATTTGTTGAAAGCTTTTGCAAAGTCTTTGTATATTACATCTGCGTTTTGCTTATCTTCCATGGCACCTAAGGCCATGTCATAGTGATCTAGCAACTGTGAGAGGCAGGAGCGCCCTGTTCTGAACCCATGTTGTCCAGGGTTATGTTGATGTTGTGATTCCATGTGATTTGTAATCTTGCTTCTTAGCACTCTTTTTAAAGATTTTTATGTGTGAGGTTAGAGTTATTGGTCTATAATTTTTGTATATGCTTTACTACCTCCTTTGTGAAGTGGCATGATCTCTTCTGTTTTATGTATGTCAGAGATGTTTTAAGTATGTAAAGCACCCAATGCTGGATGCAGTTTTTGTTACTGTTTTTGCATATGAGAAAAAGTATTTCTGGTTCTACTCTTATTTCACTTATGGCCTTTTGCTCCCTTTGCCTCTCTTGGATTTTGTATGATTCTCTCAGCTTCAGCTCGATCATTTCTATTTCCCTACACAGCCTTCCTTGTCATTGTTTGGATAGTGGAGTGTTTGAGATGTTCTGCTATTTGTTTTCTTTGCTATAGAGGGAGCCAGTTCTCATTCCAGTTTTTTTTGTTTATCTCTCCTCTTAGTGATATATGCCATCTAAATGTTCTGTTGCTACAATGCCTATTTTCTGGAAACACTGGTTTAATTCTGCATTAACGAACTAGTTCTTCCCAGCATAGTTCTATGAGGTCTTGGTTTATTCGTTCCCAGTTAATCAGTTTGTTTTTAAAATTGAATTTGCTGAATTCTCCTCCTCTGGGACTAGAGATACACAGGTATATTGCTCATGCTTGTCTAAACTTTGATAGGTTGTGATCTTAGTGACAAGTACAGTACTGTACAGTATTGGTAATCATTGTCCCCCTGATCAACTCATCGTTTGTAAAAACAAATTATAGGATGTTTTCTTTCCTAGTTGACTCTACTATTTGCTGGTTTAAAGCAATTCTGTCACACATCTGCAGAGATTATTTGTATGTGACTGTTCATTCAGACTACTTCCTGGGATTCTCTCTGCTATAGTACTATAGTGCTTGCCACATTTTTCCATTTTAGATGTAGTTGAAAGCAAGCAAGATGATATGGGCAGGTTTTGTGAGGTTTTCTAAGAAGTATTCTATTTTCATAATTGGTCTTTAAACTGCTGGGATTTGCATCAGGGGATTTATATACAAGGATATAATTTTTTTATATGCCATATTTAGAATTTTTATTTGGTCATCAGCGTTTCCACCATATAGTTTGTGGTATTTAGCAGCTCTGTGCAGATGATGGTACCTTTGATGTACAGGCTGACCCCACCCTGTAGCCTGTGTTTCCAGTCACATCTGAAAGATTGTTCTCCAGTACACTGGAGTACGATTGTATTCGTGTTCTGTGTTGGATCTGGTTTTTGTTTGGATTGGGTTTTCTCCGTTCCGGTGTTTCTTGCTGGCTGACTGCCTTGATGACTGGTTGGTGTGTGCTCCCAGCCGGTCGGCATCTCTGCTTGGCCGAGTTCTGGTTCTTCCCTGCTTGCCGGGTTCTGGTTCCTGGTCGGTTGGTGAAAGTCCCAGTTGTTTCTGTCCCAGGTTCAGACTTGGCTGTGCTTTGGTTGGGATTCTCGGTGTGTCCGTGTCTCTTACCCCCTGTGGAATTGCTCTGGCTGTTCCTGAGTGGGTTCTGGGTTGCCCGGCAGTTACTCGTGCGGCTGTGCAGAGTTGAGTTTGCCAGGCTAGTTTCCCAGCTTGTTTGGGTTTGGCTTCAGTTTCTGTTCTGTTCCTTTGAGGCTGTCCTTTCCGCTGCTCTTGAGATCGCTAGGTTCGTCCTCTGGGTGCCTTCCGTTGGTTGCTGTGTCCCCAATTTCCTCGCTCTGTGTGTTCACGGATGCCTCGTCTCAACGGCTGGGGTTTTGTGCACGGTGCTCCCTGAGCCTCCCAGAGGCGGTGGGCTCCAGCGTTCCATCGGACTCTCAGTGCGGTGCGGGTGTTTGCAGTGATGTAGCTTTCACTGCGATCGATTCTGCACACTCAAGGCTTTTGGATCCACCTCAGTTCAGTCTGCTTCCCGGTGGTTCCTTGCCGGACTGCGGCAGTTCTCTTCGGTCCTTGACTTTTGTGGCTGGCCGCTTCGTGTGGCTCTTCTGCTGTAGTCTTGGGGTTTCGCTCTCTGTGGTTCTCTTCTGGGGTGTCCGCTGTCCTGGCGGTTGGTCTGTTTCGATTCATTCCTCTGTCTACAGCCTGGCCGTTCGACGTCAATTCCTTCCGTTAGCTTGCCGGACGTTTGGGCCCCAGTGGTGTCTCTTCGCGTCGGCGTGTTTGTGGCGTCTTTTTGTGTAGGTGACGCCCATCGCCAACTGCGTGGCCTTTGCGGTCGGTGCCTTTTGGCAGGCTGGTTGAGGTGGGGTTACCTGTACAGTACTATACGTCTTTTTTTTCTGGTCCAGCTGTTGCTCCAAGTTCTGGCTCGGCTTGAGTCCTCTCGTTGGAGGGTTCTCTCTCTGGCTCTGTGGTGGCCGGCCCAGCCCTGGTTTCAGGCTCTGCTTGCTCGATATCTGAACCTGGGGCGTTTTCCTTGGCTCCACCACGTTCGGCAGATTGGGCCAGTGCAGTACCATGCTGGTTCTCTACTCTTCTGCCTTCGCATCTGGATTTTCTGACACGGGTGTGTCACCATTTGTATGGTGACCAGGTAGCTTCTCTAATGGTGTCCCACCTGCGGTCTCCTTGTTGGCAGCAGTATGAAGTTTCATGGCAGTCTTTTTGCCATTTCCTTTCTCTGTGTAGGTTGTCTTCAGTCTCGGATCGTGTCATGTTAGTTTTTCTTTCTTTTTGGTTCTTTCAAGACAGGCATCTTATGCTGAATACTGTTGCCTCGTATTGTGCGGTGCTGGCAGAGCCGCTCCATCTTGCGTTCGGGGTGGATGTCACTTCGGCTGTTTCGCAGGCTTTCTTGTCCCTTTTTCCGCCTCCAGCCTGCTCATGCGCCGCCTGAGCCATCCTGATCTTTGGTCCGGGTGTTCTCCTTTCCTTCTTCCCCTCGGTTTCTGGTAGCCCCTTCGGTCCAAGACTCTTTCCAGAAAGCTTTGTTCCTGTTGGCTTTGACTTCCGGGGGTTGGGTTTAGGTGCTTCGTGCTCTCCTCCGGCACAGAGGCTTTTGCTCCTTTGGTCCAGATGGACGTTTTGTTTGTTTGCAGCCGTCTGTCTTTTCTGGCGAAGAACGAGCTGGTGGGCTTCCGGAGGAGTCCGTGGGTTATTGAGGCTTGGTTGGTCAGGCCGGGGGGTGCATCATGTTTTGTGTCCGGTTGTGGGTTTACGCCGTTACCTGAGCGCTTCTGCTTCTGTGTCAGGGGACGTGCTATGAGTTGATCCTGTATCTCTTGTTCCCTGTTCCAGGGCTCGGGTCTCTCAAGTCGTCTGCAGGGCTATTAAGTCTAGCCAGCCTGTGGTCTACCCTCACGCTCATGGTCTTTGACTGCTGTGTTTGGAACTACAGTATGTCTTGGGCTGACATTCAAACGTGGGGGTTATGGAGATCGAACAGTGTCCTGGCTGCCCGTTATCTTGTTAATGTGCCTGGCCCGCAGCAGAGCCAACGGGCTTCCCCACAGAAAACCGGCATTAAATTGAATGAAATGCCATTGTCTGGGTAGAGCCTTGGAGGCTCCCTGGTCGGCAGGTTTTGTTTCCATTTTGCAGCCTCCAAACTGATGGTCCGGCTGCCAGCTCAATGGGCTGGGATCCCTTCTTCCTCTCTCAGGGGGGGAGAAGGGGGGAGGTGGTCGGTGCAAATAAGTGGCGTGATGACGTGTTGCTTGTTTGCTTGTTTTTCTTTTTGGGAGTTTCTAGCCTCTGTTCAGTCTCGGGTTGCAATTTTTTCTACCAGGATGGGTCTGTTTTGAAGCGCCTACCATTCTGTGTGTTCAACCCTGGTCGATGGCAAACCTGAATACTTTCATATATGAGAGTTTCATAGACCATTGCTTCCTGCACCTGTCTGAGGGGACCATGTTCTGGCTAGTGTTCCTCGTTAGGCATGACAACTCCATATGACTGAAGCCTCGTACTAATATTAGCTAATATCAGTCCAATAGCTACTGGTAGCCGATGGGATTCTACCCAAAACATGGCGTTTCATTACATTCAACGCTGGTTTTCTGTGGAGAGCTCCTCCAGCTCCCCGGAGCTATTCTGGGCTGATATGTATGTATTAGACCGTGGCATCAGTCAATTCGATTGGAGTTCTAGCCTACCGGGGACACGAGTCAGAACCTGGCCCACTCAAAGAGAGAGAGAGACAAGGAGCAATGGCCTATAGAAATCCCCATGCGGTTGGAAACATTCTATGTCTGCCATCTACAGGGTTAGGCACCCAGAAAAGTAGGGGTCTCAAAACAAACTCCACCTGGTTAAAATTGCTTCCGAAAACTGAGCTATTAAGCAGAACTCCATACTCTGAAAACAAGTAAACAAGCATGACGTTACAACCGCCGCTGCGCCGCTGTCTGCGCAGCTCCCTTCTCCCTGGGAGGGGGCAATGAGGGGGGCCCTAGACCCCTCGTGCTGACCATCCAACCCCGGTTCTGAGGCTGTTGTGTGGTGGTCGCTCAACACACTTTGCAGTGTTCTGCTGTGTGGTGGTGTGCGAGCCAGGAGTAACTAATGGAGTACTGGGGCTGCATGCGCCTAGATACAGGGTACCTAGGCCTTCCCTAGGTACCCTGTAAGTACTGTACTGCCCTTGCGGCTTGGGGTTGCCTTCCACAAGTCGTTCGGGAACTACCTCCTTAGGGATCTTTTGTTGCTCAGTGATTGCCCACCCTTGGGGTCAGCTGGGGTTTCATTTCTGCTGTTTGACCTTGGGTAAGAGGTACAGTAGTAGCATCACTGGTAGGGGCACACGGTACTGTGCAGCTTGTCATCTATTACACAGCAGCTGATTCTGTTCCTCCTGGAGACGTACTTTTGTGGTGTTTTTCTTTTTCTTTTTGTTAGTTACCTGGTGGGGGTCTGCCGCTTGCATATTGTCCACCCTCTGTTATTCTGGTGGTTCCCCGCTAGGTCCTCATGATTTTACATGTCGTAGGGGTTCAGCTTCTAACACTTTGCCTGGCCTGTCGCGCGCCACCCAGCACACCCCAAGGTGGGTCGAGCGTTTCGTGTCAGCTCGCACCCACACTGAAACGTGTATACTTTCTTCAGTTTCCACCTTAATTTTTGTGCTACATCGTTCATTTTGGTACCAAATTGTTCGCAGTAAAATTCCCTAAAGGGATATATACATATAAGATAAAAAAACCCGGCTTGCCACCTGCAGCAAACCCGAAAATCGGCTGAGCGTTACCCTGAGTGAGCACCCGCACTAAAATGTTTATACTCTTTTTTTTTTAGTGTTCTTACCTCAATTTTTGTGCTATGACATTCATTGTGGTGTCAAATTGTGCGCAGTAGAATTCCCTAATGGGATGTGTGAATAAAAGGTCAAATGGCCCGGCGAACCACCTGCACCAAACACCAAAATTGGCCGAGTGTTACCCGTGAGTGCGCACCCGCGCTCAAATGTTTAATCTTTTTCAGTGTTCTTACCTCAATTTTTGGTGCTATGTCATTCATTTTTGTGTCAAATTGTTCACAATTGAGTTGCTCTAAAGGGATATATACATATAGGGTCAAATTGCCCAGCTCCACATGCAGCACACCTCAAGTTGGGCTGAGTTTTACCTGTGTCCGAGCACCTACCACCTGCACTCTAATATTTATACTCTTTCCAGTTTTATCACCTCAATTTTCGTGCTAAATTTTTCATTTGGTATAAAATTGTTCGCATTGGAATTCCCTAAAGGGATAAATGTATATAAGGTTAAAAAGCCCGGCTTGCCACCCGCAGCAAACCCGAAAATCGGCCGACATTACCCGTGAGCGCGCACCCACCCGCACTCAAATGTTTATACAGTACAACCTCGATTCAACATACTATATGGGACCAACCCCAGTTCGTTGGAGCATTGGATTCGTTGCAAGAAGTGACCTTCAGGAAGCGTTTGTGTCAGTGTCTTTTTTTTTCTTGTACACAATAAAAATGCATTATCATATTACATACTGTACCTATATATTACTTCTCTACTAAAAAATACTGTAATTCATAAATTTACCTTATTGTTGAAGTTATGTCCATCTTGAAGTTTCGTGAAGTTGTGAATGCTCTACAGTAAATACGTACTGCAGTGCATTATGCCGTTAGCACTGTGTTGATTAAAAGTAGTTCTGCTGTATGTTGAGTACTACAATACAGTTTATGAAAACTATTGTACACAAAAATTACTGCAACTTTAATTTTAACACTGAGTACACACTTAAATTTAACACTTGTTCTAACTGTTCATGCTGCACACGATGTTTTTAGATGTTTGCATCAGCTTTGCTGGTGCTTGCTGCTGCTGTGAGTTCAGCTGCTTCTGAGCTGGTGCTGGCTGCTGTTGTACCAGTGCTGGGTACAACTGTGCTTGTGCTGGGTACGGCTGTTGTACCAGTGCTGGGTACAACTGTGCTCGTGCTGGGTACGGCTGTTCTCGTGCTGGGTACGCTGTTCTCGTGCTGGGTACGGCTGTTCTCGTGCTGGGTACGGCTGTTCTCGTGCTGGGTACGGCTGTTCTTGTGCTGGGTTCGGCTGTTCTCGTGCTTGGTACGGCTGTTCTCTTGCTGGGTACGGCTGTTCTCTTGCTTGGTACGGCTGTTCTCCTGCTGGATACGGCTGTTCTCGTGCTGGGTATGACTGTTCTCGTGCTGGGTACGGCTGTTCTCGTGGTGGGTACGGCTGTTCTCGTGGTGGGTACGGCTGTTCTCGTGCTGGGTACGGCTGTTCTCGTGCTGGGTACGGCTGTTCTCGTGCTGGGTACGGCTGTTCTCGTGCTGGGTTCGGCTGTTCTCGTGCTTGTACGACTGTTCTCTTGCTGGGTGCGGCTGTTCTCGTGCTTGGTACAGCTGTTCTCCTGCTGGGTACGGCTGTTCTCGTGCTGGGTATGACTGTTCTCATGTTGGGTATGGCTGTTCTCGTGCTGGTTGATTTTCTGCTACTAGTTCTTGCAAAATATTGCTTCGTTTTTGGCATTAATAAGGCACTATTAGTAAGCCCCTGAGACATTTTGTTTTATAACCAAAGAGCTGTAGTAAAAAAATGGTCAATTCCACAATTATTCTTCCACCGGCGGATAAATACTGTACGTCAATCGCAGACAAAGCTAAGGGCACTGGGTGCATACTGTACGAACGCAGACTAAGTCTATACGCACACCCTTCAGTTGGCTGGTGTTTAAGCCTGATCCAGTAACATAAATTTCTCTTAATATTCGATTTACATCAAATTATATATTTTTGTGTTATGTATTTAGTTTAGCAACATTATTACGATAATAAGAGCTATAAAAAATACTTATTTTGAAACTGATTTATTTATTTCATTATTTCGAAGCCATAGGTCACTGAACTGTGGCGACGAAATCGAACAAAACACCGCCTGGTGTTGTGTTCGATTTCCAGTAACATATATTTCTCTCAATATTCAATTTACATCAAATTATATATTTTTGGGTTACATATTTAGTTTAGCAACATTATTACGGTAATAAGAGCTATAAAAAATACTTACTTTGGAACTAATTTATTAATTTTATTATTTCGAAGCCGTAGATCGCTGAACTGTGGCGACGAAATCGAACACAACACAACAAGCATGGTGTATGGACAGGGATTAGACCCGTCCACTCGTGCTGGAGTTGTGCTGCCAATAACGTGAACAATTTCTCAAATAGGAGATATCTACCTTATTACAGTATATTTTTGGTCTTATTTAGTTTAGTTTAATTAGGATAATAAGAGTTATTAAAACACCAGTTTAGAAATGATTTATTAATGTGAAACGTTCAAAGCCATGGGTCACTGAACTATGACAACACAGACGAAAGTGAGTGAAACCTCACTGTAAAGTGAAGTTTACTGTACAGTATTCCTTATCTGTCCACCCTCACTCGTCTTGTTTCATCACAGAAAATGTATAAGAAGATTTCAACATATTAGCTAGCTATTCACCCTTCAGCCTTTGAATTAATTTACAAAGATATGTGTGCCACAAATCGGTGAACGAAAATCATTGAAACTCAGTCGTTCACTTCTGTGGACCACTCTGGCTGGTGTTTGGTTAATATGCGTCACTTCTTGTGGACCATTCTGGCTGGTGTTTGGTTCATATGATTCACTTGTTGTGTGGTCCACTTGTGTGATCCAACTTGTCTTATGAAGGAATTATTAATTGTAATCTGTGATAGAATGAGACAGTTTTCCACCACTCTGTGAACTCTGTCCCAACATCGTAATCTTGTGGACCACTTGTGGACCACATGTGCGGTCCACTTGTGTGGTCCACTTGTGTGATCGAACTTGTCATATGAAGGAATTAATAATTGTAATCTGTGATAGAATGTGAAACTTTTCCACCAGTCTGTGAACTCTGTCTCGACGTCGTAAGCAAATCCGAACATCCCCCGCTTCGACGAACCATTGTTCGTCGAACCGGGTGAGTAAATCCGGCCTGAAAAGTGTGCGAACTAGCCGGAGATTCGTTGAATCGGGGTACGTTGAATCGAGGTTGTACTGTACTCTTTTTCAGTTTTCTCGCCTCAATTTTCATGCTACGTCGTTCATTCTGGTTGTAACGGGGGGTAGGGTAATAGAATAACGAGATAGTAGGAAGTGAGTAGGAGAAGTAGAAGAGGTAGATAGGTAGAAGTAGGAAAGTAGATAGTAGAAGTAGAAGAGTAGATAGTAGAAGTAGAAAATGCTGCCACCATCCATTCTAGACCATTACATACAAGACAAGGAATGGAACTTGTCTGTATCTCAATATTCGTTATTACCATGTTTCAACTCTAAACATGTACTCATTAATCTCAATATTCAGAAAAGATGTTATCATTAGGTATTATTAGTATGTTCCATCTATATCATGTATTCATTAAAATCATGGAACCAGTAACCGCAGAGACTTTCTTATCTCAACTCCAAAATCTCTAGGGAACAAAGTGAAAGACAAATTAAACAATAAATTCATCAATATTTCATATGGTAAGTATCATAATTTAAGCCCTCCAATTTGATGTCAAAGATTCATTTTCAAAGTGAGTCATCATCCAAGAATTCGAGAACTATACAACTCGACTGCCCCTGCTCATCACACAACACCTGTTTAGAAAACACGACCAAGTCACCTTAATGTTCAACTCACCAAGTGTCTGAGTCTCTGTGGAATAGAGGGAGGGGGGGGGGGTCTGTAGTTGACAGAGACTCTCCCGCCCCACCGGCTGACAGCCTATCTCACGGCTGGCCGCTGCTGGCTGTTCTGTCTTTTGCTCTGCTTCTTCTGTCCTCTCGAATCGATAGCTCTCCGAGTATATATTGGGAGGCCTAGTAACTAACTCCACCCACAGTAGATAGCCTCAGGCACTCTACCAGCCACTCCTTAAACGTCGGCATGTTTGAAGGCTACCAGGCTCAATTATAAGATTAGCGGGAGCCAGGTGAGATTCGCCTGGCTGACCTCAGGTCACTTGGTTGTCAATTAACACTTAGAGGGTGAGATCCCGGCCGACCAACTGGCGACTCTCAAATCCTTGACTGTGACTTATGAAATATGCGTATATATTAAATAAAACTAACCCAAACACCTTTACAGTGTTACATGGTAACAAATTGTTTGCAATCAAAAGGCGTGCATTATGGGACTAAAACTAGTCCATAATGATCATGAAAAAAAAGGATTTTTAACAAATATTTTAATTTTGGACTGAGTATATTCATATTGGATCGCATTGTGAGTTATCGGCCAGGCAAAGTGTTAATTGATCTCTTGGTAGTTTGGACCAACCAGTTAGCAGTACCTAGCCTGGACGTCCCTTAGCAGTCAGCCTAAGGGCCCTGGAAAACCCCATTGGAGCTCATTGGTCCAATGCATGCGTCCTCTGGGTCCCATCTTACCTTTTGTGAGTTTGAAGGTTGCTCTGTCCACTTGTCTCAGGGGTGACATTCACTGGTTTTGCCTCCGTCATGCTGCCTGTTGGATCGGTGACACCGTTGACCCAGAGTCCTGCGAGTGGTGTTCCTTGCTGGATCTCCAATTTACGCAGTCCACTGTTTCTGGTACTAGGGTTGCAGGCAGCATTGGCATTGCATGCACGGTTTTGGTTGCTGCAACGCGCTAGGTTGGTTGCCTTTCCGGATGCCCCGCGGCTGCCCACTTTGGCTATAGGGACCTAGACTTGGGGGGTGTTAGTCGCTTCGACTTTGGTTTCGTCCACGCCCCCTTGTCTTTCCCCTGGTGTGGTTTGTCCTCTTTCTCCCCCTCTCCTTGCTGCTGGCTCCCAAACATCTGAGGGTTTTAGAGTCTGAGCAGGGTCTAGATGGTGGTGAGACTCAGGCGGTCTCAAGGGCTGCCCCCCTTTCAGCTCAGCGATGGAGGTATTCGAGCCTGCTCCTCCAGCCAGGGCTTCGGGGGCTGACCAGTGGACCCCCTATTTCCTGCTTTTCCAGGTGACTCTGCCTTTTCTTTAGGGGCAGAGGATTTGGAGAACGGCTCTGCCCCGGTCCCGACGTGTAGGATCCCGGGGTTGGGGAGTTGACGACTTTGGGTGCTTGGGCCCCCATTTGACCCCGCTTGGGTGTTGGTACCTTCTTCGCAGGGCTTTTCTGGGGGGAGCCTCTTCGGCTCCCCAGAGCTTACTAGGCTGATATGCTAATGTCAGACTTTGGCATCAGTCATGTGTATGGAGTTCTGTGGGCCTACTGGGGACCATGAGCCAGAACCTGGCCCCCTCTGAAGAGGCAAGAGGAGCAGTGGCCAATAGAAACCCCCATGTGGTAGGAAGCATTCTATGTCTGCTATCGACCGGGTCAGGCACCCAGAAAAGTAAGCATCCCAAAACAAACCCCTATTCTGTTGAAAATATTGCTACCAAAAGCCGAACAAGTGGATAGAACTCCCCTAAACGAAACGAGCAAACGATCATGACATCACACGTCACCGCGCCGCTGTCTGCGCAGCTCCCCCTTCCCCGGGAGGGGAAAAGGGGAGCCCCAGACCCCATACGCCGGCTATCCACCCTTCAGTTCTTAGGCTGATGCTAGAGGCTCCGGTCGTGTGCTCTGGCTCCAGACATAGTTTCAGCACTGTGCTTTGAGTGTGGTGGCTGTTTTCTAGGGGTGAGAGAGCCAGGAGTTATTCTCCAGTACTCGGGCTGCATGTGCCTAGGGTTCCCTTTCCTAGGTGCCCTGTAAGTACTGCCCTTGGGGCTTGGGGTTACCTTCCACAAGTTCCTTGGGTCCTGTGTCTGCTGGCTGTTTTACTGCTCGGTTTTTCGGCCGCCCTTTGGGTGCTTGGGTGTTGTCTCCCATGTTTACCTTAGAGTAAGAGGCAGTTTGCACTGGTTCGGGGCGCGGGGTGCTCAGTAGCTTGTTTTCACTGATTAGCGGCTGGCTCTGTTCCTCTAGGGTACGCTGTACTCTTGCGGGATTTTCATCTTATGCAAAAGTGCTGTCACCTTGTATCCTGCAGTGCTGTAGGTTTGCTGCATTGATTGGCGTGTTTGGTAACATGTCTTGGGCTGATATTCGGGCACAGGGATTTTGGAGGTCATACAGGGTCCTGGCCGCCCATTCTTTGGTTAACTTTCCTGCTCCTGGGCATTCCTGTGTTGCTTTGGGTTGCAGCCAGTTGTCTCGACATTGCATTCAGGAGTTTGTTGGCGGCCGCCTCCCGGGTACATCCCTCTTTTCCTTATCTTTGGTTATATATCTCCAGGGAGCTATAAAGTGGCTCCCCACAGAAAACCAGCCAAAGGGGCTCTCCAGAAAACCAGCGTTGAATGTAATGAAACGGCATTTTCTGGGTAAGCCCCGGAGGCTCCCTGGCAACCCTCCCTCCCTCCGGTCGGTGTTTTTTCGCGTAGTTTGATTCTTAGCTTATGAACTGGATGACTGAGTAGCCGGGGAGGGGAGGGTTATTTTATTACCATGTAGGGTTTGTTTTGTTATGCCTACCTATCTGGGTGCTTAACCCCAGTCTATGGCAGATAAGGACAACCCCCAACCACATGGGGTTTTTTCAGGGCCATTGCTCCCTGCAACCTCTCTGAAGGGGCCAGGTTCTGGCTTGTGGTTCCTGGTAGATCGAACTCCATAGCTAATGCCCGTCTAATATATCACATCAGCCCGATAGCTTCAGGGAGCCTCTGGGGCTCACCCAGAAAATGGCGTTTCATTACATTCAACGCTGGTTTTTTTGTAACAGGCAGCTGAGTACTGTACTGGCAACCTTACCAAAAGTGAAATTCTGTGCAAGCAAAATTGCACTACTATTTACTGATTTCTGTCCATTATTATATATTACCTACACTATATACTGTTGAAGCAAATATTATTGTGATGGTGCAGTGTAATGAAGTGCTAATATAAAATTGTCAGCATTAAAATTTATTTAATATAAAAAAAATTTCAGCATGTTCTTTGGCAATAAAATCTCGTTGGGTGGCCCCATATCGAAGAGAATTGCTGAAAAGGCAAAAAATAATGGTGAAGAAAGGCCTTGCACCCAGTTCCAGGCGATCAGAATTTATTGAATGGTGAGTACAGTACTTCACTTTTGTACTTTGATTAGTACATTATTACTGTACTTTATGACAAAGATGGTATCTCCCATTGCCCATTCAGGTTTTGGTAGCTGAAAGAGGGTGTCAGACATGGTCACAGCTTTGAGAATGATAGCCTGTAGGTGGTACTTCAGGACACATTTTATTTATTTTAAAGATGGTGGACATTTGCCTGAGGCATCAAGGCATGAATGACATTTGGAGAACCAGAGGGATACTAAAACAATTAAAACTGGGTAAATTGAGGTTCCAGTAAGTTAGATAATAGCTGGTTCTGATATTTCTAAATTTTTGAGCCAATTTTATATTTTATTAATCTGTTGTGTGGCTTCCTCAGTTGTTGCATTTAAGGTTTGTATATTAGAATAATAATGAGGGTTTTGTTCTCTATTTTTATTCCTACAGTATTACCTACTCTACCACTTTTGCAAAGTACATTTAAGCTGTTTACACTCCCACATCTTAAAATTATATTATGGTATCCAAACTGTAGTCTCTATTGGGATTATATTTTGTGAATGTTCCAGACATTACATTTAACTTTTAGGTCATTTATGAATGGAACTTTTCTGGGGAAGTCCCTTGTGGCTCCTTGAAGCTATCTCACTGAGATGGCACCCAACTACTAGGTCACTCCAACGTGTAATATTCTTTAGTCTACTGAGAACCAGAGCTAGAACCTGGCTCTCCTCATTGAGGTGTATAGAACAGGTGACATTCTGCCACCACCAGAAAAATGTTTAGAAAGTCAGCAGATTAATACAGACCATTGCTGGGTTCAAGGAGACCAGAGCCTCACAAATTGCCAAATGAACTTCCCCCCAACAGTGTAAACAAATGATTGAATCTCTTGAAACAAGCTCGAGCTCAATAGCTTTCACTAGCATGGTCATTAAGACGAGATCTTTCAAAGAAATAGAGAAGCTGAAACTGACCCTCATAGTGGCAAAACCCCTAAATGAGAGCAGAAATGACGACATAAATAATTTTTTCTACAAGGCGATAGGGGTAGGCAAGCCTGTGAAATGGTACAAAAAAGCAAACCAACAAAATCACTAAAGAAAGGCATAAAGAACTAGGGGAGAAGGAATATGTTCCTGAAAATTGTATACACTAACATAGATGGAGTAAGATAAAAAATTCTGGAGCTAAGTGATGTAATACAGCTGTAGATTTGTAAACATCATCCTGGAGATATTTGTGTATCAACACTTTAAACAAGCTATGAGGATGAAGGAATGGGATGATACGTCCATGCTGGATTTGATAAGTCACCAGGAAAGAGGAAGATATATTTGACATTCAGTACCTTCCACCCTTGGGCAAAAGTGACGTATGTCCTTTTGGGAATAAAGTATACAATGCGTTATAGTCTAGATGATGAGGAAGTTGGAGCAGTTGGAAATAAACAGATTTCAGGAGAGAGAACCCCTTAAACTTAGAAAGTTCTTAAATGAATTTGATTGGAAAGACTTGCTGTTAGGCAAGGAAGTGAATGAGATGTCAAAGTTTGTGAAATGTATGATAAAGGAACAAAAAAGCTTATACTGAAACAGAGATGCAGAAGTAGGAACCACATAAAGAACATTGTGCAAGGAGCCTATGCTATGCTTTCCAATTTAGAATTACTTTTAAATACATGGATGGGGAAATATTAAGAAAATTGTTCATGGTCTTTGTGAGACTCAAAACTAGAATTAGAATATACAGAGGTTGTATGGTGCCCATATCTTAAGAACCACAGCAACAAACTGGAAAAGGTGCAGTCATTCAACTAAATGGCTCGCAGAACTGAAAGACAAGAGCTACTAGGCATAAGAGGCATAAATATGCCAAAACTAGAAGGTAGCAGAAAAGGCAGCGATGTGATCACTAAGTACAAAATAGTAACAGGAATTGACAAAATTGATAGGGAAGGTTTCCCAAGACCTGAAACTTCAAGAACAAGAGGCATAGATTTAAACTAAACAAAGCTGCTGAAGAAATGTAAGAAAATTCTTTTACAAACAGGGTGGTAGAAGGTTTGATTCAGGGAGACAAGTTTTCATATACTTTTCCTTTGTTTGATTTTGATTTTAATGTGGCTCCCTCCAGGGTATGTTTCCTTGTGCCTCTCAGCCTATTGGATGTGTCTTTCTGCAGGTTTCCTTCCTCTTGGGTCCCTCCATTCGTGTCTTGGGCAGATTTTTTCAAGTACCTCCTGTGAGACCCAGAGTTTGCCTCTGTGATGGACCTTGCCTCTTTTGAGTTTCTTTTCTTTGCCATAATGGCTGTGCTATGAAGGCCTGAAGTCTTCCTGGCTAGTGGACAATACATTTTTTCCTTTGTGAATTGGTACAGTTTCTGCCATTCCTGAATGCTGGAGTGGCAAAAGGTGTGGACTGTGTTCTTATGAACCATTAAATGACTGCCTGTTTACTCCTTCTCTTTCGTGGGACATGGGGTTGATGCAGTTCTAGACCCAGTTGCCTCTGCTATCAGTGGAACCCATGGCAGAAGATTTGTGGAGTTCCTTGCACTTGGCTATGGTCATGCATTTTTGGACCTCATGGAGCTCCTTACTGTACAAGGTTCTACCCTGTCTCGTGTGTCAACAGGCTGTGTTGGCCTAGTCATTAGATTTGCCTTGGTCCTTGGCCCTTTTCACCTCGCCTTCCAAAGGATGTGGTTGCTCAATTTTTCTTCTATGGCTGCCTCTACAAGAAGCTTGGATATTTAAGATCATAGCATACAAATGGCATGAAGTCATCCTTGGCATATCCCCAAATTCTCTCTTTGGCTCATCAGCAAATTTCCTTGGTATAATAATTAACTTTTTAATTTGTGTTTCTGTGGGGAGCCCCTACGGCTCCCTGGAGCTTATCGGGCTAATGTATGTTATATTAGACCGGGACATTAGCTAAGGAGTTCAGACCTACCAGGGACCAGCGCCAGAACTTGGCCCCTTCAGAGAGGTTTCAGGGAGCAGTGGCCCTGGAAAACCCCCTTGTGGTTGGGGTTTTCCTTATCTGCCATCGACCGGGGTTAGGCACCCAGAAAGGTAGGCATAACAAAACAAACCCCACATGGTAAAAAACTAAAACAAAAAACCGAACAGAGAGGTAGAAACTCCCTACAATCCTAAGGAAAGAAACAAACAAGCAAACATCACACTTTACTGCTGTGCCGATCCACAGCCCTCTCTGCCCCGAGAGGGGGAGGGGGGAGCCCCGGACCTACCGCGCCGGCTGCCTAGCATCAGTTCGTAAGCTAATGTCAACCGGGATAGATGCTTCTCTGGCCTTAGTTTCCTAGGCGGTGTTTGCCTTGTGTGGCGTTCACTGCCGTGTGTTGTGTTGTGCGGTGGCCAGGAGTACCTCATCAGTGCCGGGGCTGCATGCACTTAGGGGCTTCCTTCCCTAAGCGCCCTGTGAGTACTGCCCCTGCGTGACAGGGTTATCTTCCCTGGGGCGTTCGGGAACCATTCCCGTAGAGGTTCTTGCTGCTCGCATTTGTCTTGCCATTGGGGCCAGCTGGGGCTTGGGGTCCTTGTTTGGCCCTGGGTAGGGATTGGTATTGTGCTGGTTAGGGCATCAAGGTGTTGTGCGACCTGCCACCTAAGCGGCGACCGGTTCCTGTTGCCTCTGGAGACTGTGTACTTTTGCGGGGTTTTTCTTTTGTTTTTATATTCATTTGCCTGGTGGGGGTCTGCCTAGTGTGGCTATAGTTCCACTGGTAGTGTTTGGTGGCCCTCTGCTAGGCCCCCGTGATTGTACACATCGCAGGGGTTTTCAGTGTTGTCCTCTACCCCCTTGTTTTTTGGGGTTTCTTAACTGGTTAGCAACACCTTGCCCGGGCTTCCCGTAGCAGTCAGCCTACGGGCCCTGGAAACCCCTGTCTGGGCTCGGTGGATCATTGAACGTGTGTTCCGGGTTTGAACCCGTCTTGTACAGATTCGTTGGTTGCTGTGCCTGTGTCTCCGGGTGACAGTTGCCACTTTTACCTCTGTCATGCTGCTTGTTGGGTCACTGACACCTTGACCG
>WNGS01003138.1:42396-45712 GCA_020271785.1 Procambarus virginalis | reverse complement strand
TCTATATAAATATATATATAATATATAATATTATATATATATATATTTTATATATATATATATATATATATTATATATATATATATAATAATATATATTAATATTAGTATATTTTGTATATAATATTATATATAATTATATATATATTACAATTTTATATATAATGTAAAATATTATATATAATATTATATGCATACATATATAAATCGTTTTTCAATTTTAGAGGGGAAATAGAGAAATTTAATGTGTATTTACTCATTACCTAATTCGTGTCTTAAACTTATGAATATATGGATTAAATTGAAGGCCTGCAGTGGCTCCTGTGTTGGTACTACTGTTGACACTACTGTTGGTACTACTGTTGGTACTGTTGTTGGTACTACTGTTGACACTACTGTTGGTACTACTGTTGGTACTGTTGTACTGTGTACTACTGTTGACTACTACTGTTGGTACTACTGTTGGTACTACTGTTGGTACTACTGTTGACACTACTGTTGACACTACTGTTGGTACTACTGTTGGTACTACTGTTGGTACTACTGTTGACACTACTGTGACACTACTGTTGACACTACTGTTGGTACTACTGTTGGTACTAACTACTGTTGACACTACTGTTGGTACTACTGTTGGTACTACTGTTGGTACTACTGTTGGGTACACACTACTGTTGTACTACTGTGTACACACTACTGTTGTACATTATACTACTGTTTGGTACTAACTACTGTTGGTACTAACTACTGTTGTTACTACTGTTGGTAATTCTGTTGGTTCTACTGTTGGCATTACTGATGAGACTACCTGGATCATACCTGGTTGATGGGGTTCTGGGAGTTCTTCTAAACCCCAAGCCCGACCTGAGGCCAGGCACGACTTGTGATAACTTGATCCAACAGGCTGTTGCTTGGAGCGATCCGCAGGCCCACATATCCAACTGGACCTGGTTGGTCCGGCACTTCTTGCAAGAACTTATTTAAGTGCCTCTTGAATACATCCACCTCTGTTTCAGCAATATTGCAGATGCTTGCTGGGAGGGCGTTGAACAGCTGTGGACCTCTGATGTTCAGACAGTGTTCTTTAAAAGTGCCTATGACACCTCTGCTCTGCTCTACTCTCTCTGATTGTGCCTTTGGCACCTCTTCGCTTTTTCTATTCTGCCTTTTCTTCCGTACCTTTCGTTACAGTATGTTATTATTCTTCTGTGTAAATTTGGGACCTGGCCTTCAAGTATCTTCCCTGTTTATATTATTTGATATCTTTCTCGTCTCCTTTCCAGAGAGTATATGTTGATAACTTTGAGACGGTACCAATAATTTAGATGCTTTATCGTTTCTGTGCGTGCCGTATATGTTCTCTGTCTTCTCTCTAATTCAGAGATCTCTCTGGAAGGTGAAGTGAGTACCGAGCAATACTCAAGACGGGACAGCACCAGTGATTTAAATAGTGTTAGCATTGATGTTGGGTCTCTGGATGTGAACGTTCTCATAACCCATCCTATCATTGTCCTGGCCGCCGCCGCTATATTTGCTCCGTTATGTTCACTAAAAGTCAGGCCGTCAGACATCATAATTCCCAGATCTTTTACCTATTACTCTCCTTCTATGAGTAGGTCTGATTGTGTCCTGTACCCTGTGCGTCGTTAAAGTTCATCATTTCCACCATACCTAAGTTCCCGTAACTTGTCACCGTTAAAAATCATGTAATTTTCAGTTGAGCAATCGAATACCTTATTAATACCAGCCTGAAGGTTTTCAGTGTCTCCCACACAGGAAATTTTCATGCTGATTTCTGTATCATCTGCAAAGGCTGCCACGAAGCTGTGACTGGTATTCTAGTCTATATCTGAGATAAGAATGAGCAGTGGTGCAAGGACTGTGTCCTGGAGTACAGAGTCTTTCACTGCACTTGGGCTTGAACTTATTTCAAGCCCAATGGGCCACTACTTGGCACTCGGTATTTTAGTGACGGTATTTGAGTGACCGTCACTCTCTGTATTCTGTTTGACAGAAAGATAAAAATCCAACGCCCCACTTTACCCATTATACCTGTTGATCTCATTTTATGGACTTACTGTTGGTACTACTGTTGACACTACTGTTGGTACTACTGTTGACACTACTGTTGGTACTACTGTTGGTGCTCTGTTGTCACTACTGTTGGTACTTTTACTGGTCCTACTGTTGACACCACTGTTGGTACTACTGTTGACACTATTGGTACTACTGTTGACACTATTATTTTTTTTTTATTTTGCCCCAAGGGGCGAGTTTATTGGGCAGCGCCACTCATCCTGTGAGTGGACACACCGCAATAGTGACAGTATTGGGCAGAGCCACTCATCCTGTGAGTGGACACACCGTCATAGTGACAGTATTGGGCAGCGCCACTCATCCTGTGAGTGGACACACCGCCATAGCAGTATGTACATCACTCCCCAATAGGAAGAAACACAGCTGGGACTTGCTTAACTGTCTCAAGTGAACAGCTCCTCAAACAAGAAGATTAACATCTGTCAACCCTTAAAAGCTTACGTTATCTTGCGGGTGCAAAATGGGGAAATCTTTTAAGATCAGTATCAATATTTGACGAATAGTGTTTTCCTAATTCAAACAATGTGGGGTTTATTATTCTACACATACTTCGAATGTTTCTCAGGTGTTCACATTCACGTAGATAGTGGTCAAGGCGGTGTCCGTCACTCTCATCACAGATTCTGCAACTTCGCTGATCAACTGTTGTTTCCATTCTTTATCTCCATGGATGTTTGCATCCAAGACGGATTCTCGCTATTACTGATTCTCTCCCTCGTCCTCCTCCTCTTCGGCCATAATGATTGGGATTGCCAGCTGCAACCATGTTGTACCATCGTACAGATTCACTGGTTTGTGCTTCTATCCTCCTTTCCTCAGTTACTTTGTCACGGTGATGTTGCCTGACAATACCTCTAATTTGTAGGAGAGTCTTGGGTATGAAGTATTCAATATGGTCTCCTTCAGCGCCTTCAGCAGCCAGCACATCTGCTCGTTCATTCCCACATATCCCAACATGGGAGGGGATCCACAGAAACTTGATGACTCTTCTCTGATTGGTAAGTACTCTCACAGCTCTCTTAATTTCAGCGACTATTGCAAGATTTTCTGCCCGAATTTTAGTTAGGATTTGAAGTGCTGCTTTTGAATCTGTGCAAATCACTGCACCATTAGTGTTCCGTTCAAGAAACCTAAACGCAATAACAATGTCAGTTAGCTCTGCTTGCATTGAAGAGGCATAGTTCTCAATACGCGCTTTTTCTTCATTTCTGCGTTGGAAA
>WNGS01003138.1:14896-39896 GCA_020271785.1 Procambarus virginalis | reverse complement strand
TGGTGGGACGCGAACAAGGGGACACAGATGGAAACTGAGTACCCACATGAGCCACAGAGACGTTAGAAGGAACTTTTTCAGTGTCAGAGTAGTTAACGGATGGAATGCATTAGGCAGTGATGTGGTGGAGGCTGACTCCATACACAATTTCAAATTTAGATATGATAGAGCCCATAGGCTCAGGAATCTATACACCAGTTGATTGACGGTTGAGGCCGGACCAAAGAGCTAAAGCTCAACCCCCACAAGCAGAATTAGGTGAGCACAACTAGGCGAGTACCCACACACAAAAGCTACATGAACGCACGAACCATAAATCACTAAGAACTCTTTAGAACAGGATCAGGATTCGAACCCCCCCACAGCGCAGGATCACCCCAAGCTTACAGGACACTGTGGCCATCTCTCCTATGATCTGTTGTACCTAAATTTTGTTTAAAAAGTGTATCTTAACTATACAGTTTAGGTACAGTTTTATTACAGTTTAGGAACTAAATTAGGTACAAATATGAAAAGCTGAACCTAATTGCACCACGACTGTCGCCGGGGGCTGGTTAGTCATGGAGCTTAGTTAATATGGACCAGGACTAACTAATCCTTATAGACGATCATTGGTGAGGTGGTCACGGTGCGCTTCTGGGTGATCCTGGGCGGCGGGGATTCGAACCCTGGTCATAAGAGTTCTAAGCGGTGTATATATGTGGTATTTAATTGGCCATGTTGCCTAACAAGACGAATCTTCCTGAAATATTAAAAAAAAAAATCACACAATATTTTCTGACGGAATGATAACGGTTTCCATCACAGTGTATGATTTGATATTTTTTTGTTTGAGTCAAAACTGATATTGTATGAAGCCTATTCTAACTTATCCTAACCTATCCAAACTTATCTTAACCTATCCTAACCTATCTTAACCTATCCTAACCTATCTAAACCTAACCTATCATAACCTAACCTGACCTAACCTATCCTAACCTATCCTAACCTATCTTAACCTATCCTAATCTATCTTAACCTATCTTAACCTATCTTAACCTGTCCTAACCCATCCTAGCCTTACATTACTAAGTCAGTACACTAATTCATTTTCTGAATATAATAATATTAAATGAATCCAAATTGAAAATAAATATTTGAAAATAACTAAAATCACTCTGCCCATTAGGCAAATCGGGCCTTGCATACTAGACCAAGTAGTGCGTTGGAATGCCCCACCAAAGAGGAGGGAGGAATGCCCCACCACGGAGGAGGGAGGAATGCCCCACCACAGAGGAGGGAGGAATACCCCACCACAGCGGAGGGAGGAATGCCCCACCACAGTGGAGGGAGGAATACCCCACCACAGCGGAGGGAGGAATGCCCCACCAAAGAGGAGGGAGGAATGCCCCACCACAGTGGAGGGAGGAATACCCCACCACAGCGGAGGGAGGAATGCCCCACCAAAGAGGGAGGAATGCCCCACCACAGCGGAGGGAGGAATGCCCCACCACAGTGGAGGGAGGAATACCCCACCACAGCGGAGGGAGGAATGCCCCACCACAGCGGAGGGAGGAATGCCCCACCACAGCGGAGGGAGGAATGCCCCACCACAGCGGAGGGAGGAATGCCCCACCACAGCGGAGGGAGGAATGCCCCACCACAGCGGAGGGAGGAATGCCCCACCACAGTGGAGGGAGGAATGCCCCACCACAGCGGAGGGAGGAATGCCCCACCACAGCGGAGGGAGGAATGCCCCACCACAGCGGAGGGAGGAATGCCAAACCACAGCGGAGGGAGGAATGCCCCACCACGGAGGAGGGAGGAATGCCCCACCACACAGCTCTAACACACAGAAATCACAATAGGATGATGCATCAAATGAACAAATCCACAACCCTCATGATGAGGGTTCGAACTTACGCCCGGGATGATCCCAGACGCTGCCTTAGTCGACTAGGCCACGACAGGGTAAAATAATTGTTACCGGGAGTTTCACTGACCCCACACGGATCTGCAGCCTCTCCGAGACACAAACCAGGGTTTTACACAATTCCCCCCATGCACTCAGGCTCTGCCAACAAGCTGTTCAACCTCTTCGCCCTCACCTCAAGTCAGTGGAACTCCCGGTTACAATTCTTTTACCATGTCGTGGCCTAGTCGACTAATGCAGCGTCTGGGATCATACCGGGCGTAAGTTCGAACCCTCATCACGGCCCTTGTGGATTTGTTCGGTTTGAGAGCTCTTATTTCACAGTGTAATTTACTGCTATGGTCATACCAGAAATAAACAAAACACCAGAGTGAGCAATATTCTCTTCCCTTTATTTCAGAATATTATAATATACCTGTTAACAGAATTATTTATGTGCAGCAAATATTACTGTTCAATTTGGTTGGCAAGTGACTTGAGAAGTGAAGTCATTAATGTGGACCCACACAAAGAGGGAGACCACGTGACTGGCGGGCTACCCACTTACTCTACACCATTAATTCTGAAGCTATCTTATCAGATAAGGCTTTCCCAGTATTAACTAACATCTTGTAGTTGTAATATAACACCGAGTAATATTGTGGTGAAAGTCTACTAATTTATAATTTCGATTGATAGACAATATATAAGTAAACCATAATCCTCCCAGAATGTGTGTGAAAGCAATTTGTGGGAATTTTTAAATCACACAGTCCATACATCATAGTTTGTTATCGAAAAATATAAATTACTATATAAATAAATATAAATCCTACAGGTCATTTTCCCCACAGGCCATCCTGGGAACAGGTTAAGAATCACTGTGACGTTGGCCAGTCTTCTACACACGAACCCTCTAACAATGGGAATACTTGCAAGCTCAGCAAAAATTGTTTAACGACTCATCTCATGCAAGAGTTCAGATTCCAATGGAATAATATCCTAAATCACTTTCTCTGGCCCTGGTAGTTCTTCAGTGGGATAATTAGTCACTATGAACAATTCTCGAATCAGCTCGTTGGACCATGCTAGGTGTGTAGAAGTAGTGTAAAGGAGGACTAGAACCGCACGCAGCACCTGAGCAGGGGGACCTTGAGGTTATCTTGAGATGATTTCGGGGCTTTAGTGTCCCCGCGGCCCGGTCCTCGACGAGGCCTCCACCCCCAGGAAGCAGACCGTGACAGCTGACTAACACCCAGGTACCTATTTTACTGCTAGGTAACAGGGGCATAGGGTGAAAGAAACTCTGCCCAATGTTTCTCGCCGGCGCCTGGGATCAAACCCAGGACCACAGGATCACAAGTTCAGCGTGTTGGCCAAATGGGCTCACCTGCTCAGGTGCTGCGCGTGGTTCTAGTCCTCATTTACACTACTTGTAGAGTCTTCAGAACCAGGCAGCATGGATTATGTTCGTTTGAAAGGACTAAAGAACCAGACATTCTGGATTATACTCCACTTAACATTGCAAACAGAACAAGGGAGTCTGGAATGAACTTTCCCATTACCTAAATATTGCAAGAAAAACTACTGCAACACAGATTTCTGTAGCCGACTACCGTTGCCGTTTATATATTTATGAGTTTGGCCCAAGGGGTAAGCCTTGCATAATGAAAATGTAATTGTAATCTAGGATTTATAGCGTAATTAAGCATGCAAATAATGAAAAATTTACAAATATTCATGAATAAAGCCTCCGAGTTCTGGCAAAATGTTTTTATGCAAACATTTTAAATGTTCTCAATAATTATTCACTGTCAGCTTGCGACACAACACTCAGAGAGTGATACATGCAACACTCAGAGAGTGATACATGCAACACTCAGAGAGTGATACATGCAACACTCAGAGAGTGATACATGCAACACTCAGAGAGTGATACATGCAACACTCAGAGAGTGATACATGCAACACTCAGAGAGTGATACATGCAACACTCAGAGAGTGATACATGCAACACTCAGAGAGTGATACATGCAACACTCAGAGAGTGATACATGCAACACTCAGAGAGTGATACATGCAACACTCAGAGAGTGATACATGCAACACTCAGAGAGTGATACATGCAACACTCAGAGAGTGATACATGCAACACTCAGAGAGTGATACATGCAACACTCAGAGAGTGATACATGCAACACTCAGAGAGTGATACATGCAACACTCAGAGAGTGATACATGCAACACTCAGAGTGATACATGCAACACTCAGAGAGTGATACATGCAACACTCAGAGAGTGATACATGCAACACTCAGAGAGTGATACATGCAACACTCAGAGAGTGATACATGCAACACTCAGAGAGTGATACATGCAACACTCAGAGAGTGATACATGCAACACTCAGAGAGTGATACATGCAACACTCAGAGAGTGATACATGCAACACTCAGAGAGTGATACATGCACACTCAGAGAGTGATACATGCAACACTCAGAGAGTGATACATGCAACACTCAGAGAGTGATACATGCAACACTCAGAGAGTGATACATGCAACACTCAGAGAGTGATACATGCAACACTCAGAGAGTGATACATGCAACACTCAGAGAGTGATACATGCAACACTCAGAGAGTGATACATGCAACACTCAGAGAGTGATACATGCAACACTCAGAGAGTGATACATGCAACACTCAGAGAGTGATACATGCAACACTCAGAGAGTGATACATGCAACACTCAGAGAGTGATACATGCAACACTCAGAGAGTGATACATGCAACACTCAGAGAGTGATACATGCAACACTCAGAGAGTGATACATGTAGCAATCAGTAAATGATACATGCCATACTCAGATGTAGTCAGAATGAAGTATCAAACACTTTTTGGTTTTGAGCAAACTATTCGTTCTGTCTCAACAATGTTAGGGTCCTTAACAAGTCAGTCTCCGTAGTGTAGTGGTAAGACACTTGCCTGACAGTCCGTGAGCGCTTTGTCATGGGTTCGTATCCTGGCCGGGGAGGATTTACTGGGCACAAATCCTTAACTGTAGCGTCTGTTTACCTCAACAGTAAAATGGGTACTTGGTTGTAACAACGATTCTTTGAGGGGGGTCGTATTCCAGGGACCTGTCTCTTCCCATTTGGACTGAACGGTAGAGCGACGGTCTCGCTTCATGCAGGTCGACATTCAATCCCCGACCGTCCAGGTGGTTGGGCACTATTCTTTTCTTCCGTCCCATCCCAAATCCTTATCCTGACCCTTCCAAGTGCTATATAGTCGTAATGGCTTTGCGATTTCTCTTGATAGTTCACTCCCTTCCCATTGCCTATTCCTTATTTCCCTTTCCCCTGCTTCCCTCCCCTCTTCTCCACTCCCCTCCAACCTCAACCCTCCCCTGCTCCACCTTGAGTTCCCTGACGCCTCTACCTAGAGTTTTCCCTCCACACATCCTCCCTTCTACATGCCAGAGATAAAGCCACTGTATCTCCACCTTATAAAGTACGTATCTCCACCAGCAGTCCATCCACCTCTACCTTCATCCACCCGACTGCTCCCTAGGCAACCCATGCACGTCCCATCTTCCCTCCACACCCCCACACTCCCCCTGCACCCACCGTGCCCAACCCCTCCTATTCACCACTCGACAGTGAAATTTGAAATAACCTCACCACTTGCCATTTTCACATCTCTCGTGTTGTTTAACAGTGCAATCATTACCTACATCCGTCCCACGAGACGAAGATGAGACGAAACACTCTTAAACAGTAGATACTTCGCCTTACTCCACATCCTATCGCTCATCTCCTTATCAACCTCACTTGCAGGCTTAGGCTTCACCTTACTTCCCTTCTTACAAGCAATATGTTACTTTCAAACTAAAGTCATCTTTATATATATATATATATAATATATATATATATATATATATATATATATATATTATATATATATATATATATATATATCTGAAACTCACACCCCAGAAGTGACTCGAACCCATACTCCCAGGAGCAACGCAACTGGTATGTACAGGGATGCCTTAAACCACTTTACCATCACGACCGGACATAAGGAAGTGATAGCCGAGGCTATATGAACCACTTCCCCGCCGGCACCTGGATGGTTATCTTGGGCATAGCATTTTATCAAATCACCTCATTTTTGGGGCAACACGTGAGGAACACAAATGCAAACAAGCCTGAATGGTCCCCAGGACTAGATACAAGGCATCCCTGTACATACAACTGTACGTACTGTACGTACGTACGTACGTACTGTACATACAACTGTACAACTGTACGTACGTACATACAACTGTATGTACAACTGTACGTACAACTGGTTTAAGGCATCCCTGTACATACCAGTTGCGTTGCTCCTGGGAGTATGGGTTCGAGTCACTTCTGGGGTGTGAGTTTTCAGTTGTATCTAGTCCTGGGGACCATTCAGGCTTGTTTGCATATATATATATATATATATATATATATATATATATATATATATATATATATATATATATATATATATATATTGGTAGCAGTCTTTCCTGTAGACATATATTATTAAATATGACCGAAAAAGTAAGATTAATAATTCTAACACGAATTTTCTCAAGATTTCTTATATTTCTTTTCACTGTTGATGGTAACTGAAAAATCAATTCTCCAAAATTCATTTTTATTTCTAGTCTGACGCGACATTTGAACGCGTTTCGTAATAACTTGTTACATTTTCAAAGACTTTAGTTTACACACACACAACTATAACTAACCAGAGCTTTAAACAGCTTCGATTTTATACCTGCATTTGGTGAGGTGATATGTTACAACAGTTTTGGCTTACAGTCTCCAAGTGGGCATTTGAAGGTTTCAAGTTCATGTCGACTAAGACCTTTTGTTCAATGGTACCCATGTAGAAGTTCGCAAACAGGACACCTAGGGGAGAACCCATGGCGACTCCATCTACTTGCTTATACATGTGCCCATCTGGGCTCAAGAAGGGTGCCTCTTTAGTACAAGCTTGGAGTAGTTTCCTTAGAATGTTTTCTGGTATGTCAAGAGGAGTACAGGCCGGATCACGATACACTCTGTCCGCTATCATCCCGATTGTTTCATCCACAGGTACGTTCGTAAACAGTGATTCTACGTCCAACGAGGCTCTTATCCCTGTGGCCCGTGTTCCCCGCAGTAAGTCAACAAATTCCTTTGGAGACTTCAGGTCCAAAAGGTCCTCCGTACTCGCATCGAGCAACACCTCAACATCCTCATAGATCGACATCACCTCAGCACCGAAAACAGGATAATCAAGAAACTAATGTTACGGTGCCCTCTCCTATCTCTTTCGTTGCCTGCTGTAAGAGTCATATCGACTCTCCCTACAGGGAGAAACTTACATTATAAGTCTGTAGGTAAGGGGAAAGAGGCGCCCGGATATAAATGAAAGAGTATCCCCTACTGCAGATATGACGTTTTGGAATGGACGCTAGCCGTGTGCGGATTGGATGACTCGGGTCACGGGCGACCAATCAGAGCCCGCCATGACGTCACCGAGTACCCGGGCGGCGCCGTCAGATTTGACCTGACAGCGAAGGGGAGAGGACGCTCCTCTGTCAGCTCTCAAGGATTGGAGGCTAAACAGGCCTTTCTCAGTGGATTAGAGCTAGCCATCGCAGCCCACCTGATACATAGGAGGCCCCGCGCTTCTGGGAAGCAAAAAGGAACCAAGTTGAGTGGGCAGAGAAGTGCCAAACTTGGAGAATTGTCGGTGACGACGCTGGGCGTCGACGCGTGACGTAGAGGGCCTGAAAGGTGCGGTGGGCAGGCATAGCTGTGACCGGGTCACATCCACTGAGGTTGTTAGAGGGACGACACCGTTCCTAGGGCGAGGAGCAACGCCTCGTGGAAGGAACGTGTGTGTGAATATAGCGATCAGCTCAGCGCCCATTGATGGACCAGGATTGGGATAGCTGAATCCCAGGGATTGGAACGGCGAAGATGCGAAGGCTTCACGACACTTGAGGACCTGTGGGAACGTTCCTGGATCACCGAGGATCGACTCAGGAAGCATAGGACCCTCACACCATCGAGGGACAGGCGTCGTGAGCCAAGGATTGTTAAGGTAGATCATTTTCCCTCCCATTACCCCTTTGTGAGAGTAGGCTAGATAGGCCATTATATTCACTTATATATGTGAAAATAGGATATTAAGGCTTTAGTAGCAGAATAGGCTGCAGGGCAGCTTATGTCCAGGACTGTCAGAGAGGACAGTGTGTGAGGATGGCAGGACAGTGAAGAAGAGAAGCCGACGTGGTGAAGAGGCCCTTCTGTGAGAGTGTGTGACTCCTGTCTATCTGCCCAGTTGAAGGAGCCTGGAGAACGTGAGAGAAGAGTTGCTGACAATCTCCAGAGTTATTATTATTATTTTCATTTCCTTGTATCACTTATAGTCATATGTGTGATCATGTATTCGTATCAGTAAATTCACACATTTTATTATTGTGTTTAAGTATGCCTCCATCATTATTATCTTTACATATGAGCATACACGAATGTTATCGTAGTACCACTTGGTTCTTATTGCCTAGAGAGTGATAAACAGCACAGACGTATATGAAAGGTACCCTTAGCAATCCGATCAGTATTGATGCCTGAAAGGTGGCAACTAGTAACGTGGTGGCTAGAGAGGTAAAGCCACACGGACCTTCAAGGGAGTGTATCCCGGGCTGACAGTCCGATAGTAGGCCTTGGGAGTAGCAACACTCTGGCAACAGACAACATATATACACCCACTGAACTGCATCGCTGGGGTGCAGATATAATAACCCAGCTGGCGACCTTGTTGAGGAAAAGATAGAGAAGACAGGCGGGAAAGGAGTTCCTGCAACCTCTTTGTCCGGCAGGCAAGACTCAGGGAGGTCATTGTTATAAGGTAAGCCCGAGTCTTCCTTCACTCCTCCACGGGTCTAGGCCGGAATTGCTGATAGCAGTTTCCCTGAAGGGTTGACTGAAGGGCTTCCAGGGTGAGTCAGTGGCACCCCTTCAGTGGTGGAAGCAAAGACCTGCGGAGGTGGGCATTGCTGGTCCTCTCCTGTGGGACCAAGGAGACTCCGGTGAATCCCGGGAGTCGGAGGGGCTGAGTATTCGGCCTTTCGAGCCCCTAGCAGCCGAGTGCTAACAGAGCCCCGGCCCACCCCCCGTGACAGAACTGGCGACCTTGCCAGGATTCGAACCACAGTAGCCAAGAACTGGAGACTTCGCCAAGAAGCGTGGATCAAGCTACAGTGTTGCCAAAGGTGTGTTGATCAAGCTACAGTGTTGCCCAAGATTTCAAGACAGTGTTGCCAGGGTACAAATACAGTGTGGCCAGTGAATTCAGAGTACTGTTACCCAACCAGCTAAGGGACTGAAACGGTGAAATTAGTACCTACTAACTTGTCTGTGCTGTCGTGTATGCTCGACGATATAGAGATGGAGGAGGATAAAGTAAAGAAATTTATTGACACAAGGGACGAGAGAATTTTGGAAGAGTGTACCAAGGCCCAGCTCCAACAAGTGGCAAACCACTTTGGGATCAGGTTGAGGACGACTAAGGTTGCAGAGCGAAGGATAGAGATCATGGCACAGCTCACAGCTCGAGAGGAGGCGACGGGAGAGGAGCCATCTCAAGGAGATCCGTCCCGAGAAGAGCCGTCGCAAGGTGAACCGTCCCGACTAGAGCCACCCAAGCGCCTACCAGTGTGGAGGGAATTCACAGTGAACATGGGAGCAGTGGAAGGTCCAGCTGTAGTAAGAGGAGCCTGCAACTGGAAATAATGAAGATGCAACTGGAAGCCCAGCTGAGGCGAGAGGAAAGAGAAGCGCAAATGCAGCGAGAGGAGCGTGACGTCAAGGGGTTATGATCGGTGAACACTTGCACCGGTCTAGTACCTCCACCCACATAGACGTCGAAATATTTCAGTGCCAGGATCAGGGCTAGGGCTTCCTTTTCCACTGTACTATAAGCCCTCTGGTACTTTTCGAATTTCTTTGAGTAGAATGCTACTGGACGGTGAACTCCGTCCCTCTCTTGAGCTAACATGGCTCCAATCCCCACGTCGCTAGTGTCGACGTACAAGATAAAGTTCGACTCGAAGTCGGGCGAAATCAGCACTGGCACTTCGGTTAATAACTGCTTGGTCTTCTCGAAGGACTCCTGGCATGCTTCCCCCCACCTCCATCTAACGTTCTTAGATAGCAATTCAGTCAGAGGGTGTGCCACTGTCGAGAAGTTCTTGCAAAATCCTCTGTAGTATCCGATCATCCCTAAATATCGTAACAATTCTTTTCTCGTCCTGGGATTCGGATATTCTCTATTGCCTTCACTTTATGGTCTACCGGAGTCACCTCCCCTTGACCCACGATGAAACCTAAGTATTCTAATCGGGCCTTACCGAATTCGCTCTTGGCCAGATTTACCGTCAGGTTCGCTTCTTCCAACCGTTGGAATAACTCCGTCAGTCGACTCATGTGTTGTTTCCACCTATCGGCGTACACCACAATATCGTCTATATACACGGCGCAACCGTCCATCCCTCTTAGCACTTCGTTCATCATCCTCTGAAAACATCTTCCGCTTGAGCTGTCTTCAGGTGATCAGTAGCCAGCTCCTTCGCCGTTTTCAACCATTCGTGGAATCTCCGCACATACTCTTCCACTGTCACTAATGTTTTCCCCGCCGTCAACTGCTCCTTCAGCATCGATAACGGGCTCCTTACCTCGTGTCCAAACACTAGCTGGAATGGAGAGAATCCCAGAGACTCAACAATAGCATCTCGGATCGCAAACAGGGCTGGACAGACAGCCTCATCCCATTCCGCTCCCTGTTCTGCACAATACACCCTTAAGATGGTCTTCAGAGTGGAATGGAACCTCTCAATCGCTCCCTGCGATTGAGGTCTATAAGGAGACAATCGTAGTTGGGCTATTCCCCAGCTTGCCATAGCTTGCCAAAACCACTTCGACTGGAAAACGCTTCCACAGTCGGACTGGATCTCCTTGGGCACACCTACCCAAGCAAAGAACCGCTGAAGGTGTCCCATGACGCATCTCGATGTCACCTTCCGCACTGGGATCGCCTCTGGAAATCTCGTCGAAGCACACATGATAGTCAATAAGTAATTATTCCCTTTTCTGGTCTTAGGTAGTGGTCCCACGACGTCGATTATTAGGCGTTCAAACGCCTGGCCGAACGCCGGAACTGGAACCAAAGGTGCTTTCGGGATTGCAGGGACGTTCTTTCCCGCTCTCTGGCACGGGAAACACGTCTTGCAAATTCTTCTTACATCCGCGTCCATGCCCGGCCAATAAAAATGTTCCCGAAGCCTGCTTAAAGTCTTGGTCACTCCCAAGTGACCTGCGGGATCCACTGAGTGTGCAAGCTTCAGTACCGCGTTTCTGTACCGTGCCGGCATCACCACCTGACGCCTCACTCTCAGCACATCATCACCCGCTTCTTCCCTAACCGGTCTCCACTGCCTCATTAACACTCCCTTCTCCACGAAGAAGTGAGTTGGTGGCTCGGGTCCGGCGAGACCTCCTTCAGCCTCCCGTACCAACTCGGGAAACTCTTCCCTTTGCAGCTCACCTAGACGGGTGCGGTCAATGCCTAGAGGACTGGTGAGAGTAACTTGGACACTCCTATCCGACCCTTCCTCACCTGTCGCTTTTCCTCCGGCCTCCTCTCGGAACAAATGATCGAGCCCCAGGTCACCCGGCATGTTCTCTTCGGCGTAACTGGATCCGCTCACATCATCTTCCCTCACGTCTCGTCCCGACGTCACCGCGCATACCGGAAATGCCACTCTCGCAATTTCCGATTCGCCACTGCTGGCGCCCGTCCTGCTGCTCTGTCGATAGGGTTCTATACACTCCTCACTTTTAATCAAATTCGGGAGAACACATCCCCCACAGGAGTTGTTCCCTAGGATCACCTGAGCTTCCATCCTGGGCAGTAGAGCACAGACCCCTACTACAAGAGTCTGACAACCATAGTCTGAATTAAGAGTCACCTTATGAAAGGGCATCCTCACTTGTCCCCCCAACGTCCTTATCAGGGCTTCCCCCGTACTGGAACGTCTGTAGTCCTCGGGGAAGAGGGATTCACTAACAAGGGTGAAGTCGGATCCAGTGTCCCTCAGCATCCTTGCTGGCACAGGATCAGCTCCTCTTATCTTCACCGTCCCCTCACACACAAAGGGGTGAATCCTCTTCTCCCTTATCACTGGCATATCACCTGAATTATCGTTGGCTTCTTCGCTTCCTATCCTCGCGAAAGCCACATTCCCACTGTGCCTTGGGCGGCTGCACTCCCTTGCGAAGTGTCCTCGTCCCCCACAGTTGTAACACCGACCACCTCTCCTGGGCGACCCTCTACTAGTCACCCTGGTAGCACCAACGGTAGATGTTCCCTGGGTCCTCCTAGGACTCCCCGTCGTCGGTTCCCGGGCAGCGGCAATCGCTCCCGAGCTAGGTCCACTGCTCACAGCTTGGGGCTTCCTTCCCGCATCCCTTGAGCTCTTGAACCGGGTTACTTCATCGGGCACACTACTCTTGGGAGAGTCCCCACCCGTCCTCGCTCCTCCTGAACTCCTAAAGTTCCCTCCCGACCTGGGGTAAGGCGAGTGTCTGGGCGGCCCCTCCCTCCTGAGATGTAGTGCCTCTTCCAGCATGTCGGCTCGGTCCGCTGCAGCCTTTAGGTCCTTAATACCTGCTTCTCTCACCCTTACTCGCAACTCTGGATGGAGCACTGACATAAACTTCTCCATCACTATCAGTCGTTTGATGTCATCCGCCGACTCCGCTTCCTCCGCCTTCAACCACCGTAGGAACTTCCGTTCCATATCCCTGGCGGTCTCGGCGTAAGACTTTCCCGACGCTCTTGTACACTCTCTGAACCGCTTCCGGTACATCTCCAGAGTCAGCCGGAATGAGTGGAGCACCGCATTCTTAATTGCGTCGTAATTAGCACACTCTTCTAGGTCCAGCATGTTGTAGGCTTCCCGGGCCTCACCAGTCAACCTGCCCTGGACCAGAGCAGCCCAATCATCTTCTGGCCACTCCTGCAGAGTTGCTATCCGTTCAAAGTGTTCAAAGAACGCCTCAGCTTCTTGTGGTTCGAACGTAGGTAAGTCACGTTCTCTTACCTTGAAGTCATCCCGCCGTGCAGGTAGAGCGGGCAGACCACGCTCAATGCGACAAATTCGGCAAGGAGTCCAGGAGGTGCTTAAGATCAGGAAGGGAAAGCGGGACATTTGGGGGGAGATAAATGGAACAGACTGTATACCATTTACCCACAAAAACACGGGCAGCAGAACAATGGATAGGTGACGGAAGAAGTAGGGGGACGAAGGGAATATCAGATCGAATTAAGAGAGCAGTAGAGTTATGGGCCCCAGCAAGAGCTGGGGGGGGGAGAAAGAAAGGAATAACCACGAAAGTGACCAGGACGAGCACCAAGCATGGGTTCCTGGAGACAAACTCAAAGTGATGTAAACTGTGTAATTAGAAGTTGGAGTTCATGGAAGTTGGCATAAAATCCACGAATATTCCATTGATGAATAGACATTATCAAAGAGAAGGGACAGTAACAGAGAACAAAAAAAGAAATAAAGGTATAGAAGAACACAGTTTATTAAAGAATCTCAGGGTCAGGATCAGGAGCAGGGTCGGCAAAATCAGGGTTAGGGGGCATGGGTAAACTTAATAAGGATAGAGGGAAGGGAGCAAGAGGACAGACCAGAGGCGGACTGACGGGGTCCGGAGGGGGGGGGGAGACAACTGAGAGGGGCAAGCAATGGCAGGTGGAGGAAGGGGGGGCAGAAGTCAGGGAGTGCACCTCAGGAAGGGCAGCAACCGAGAGGGAATCGGGGGTGAAAGAAACCTCCATATCTGGGACAGGAGGTTCGACCACTGAAATGGGAGGGGATGTAGTGACAGAGTCAGAGGGATGGGGTGAAGAAGACAGCGAAGCCTTCTTACCCGCTGGGGAGGAAGAAGGAGAGGAGCCAGGTATACGTTTCTGACTCGAAGAGACACGCGTTCCAGTAACAACGTACCGGGCGACAGACTCAATGGTCTCGGCAGGAGAAGAGGAACGAGAGCAAACAACACGAAGATTGCTGGGAGGATGATGGACATCATCCTGGACAGACAGGCGGCGTGGAGGGTCAAGAGACTGGTGGGAGGGTCGAGAAGAAAGAGTGGGGGGAGATGGGGAAGAAGACAAAGGAGATATGGTGGACTGGATAGGAAGGGGGGAAACCCCAGATGGAGAACCAGGAGGGAGACCATCTGGGACAGGAGGCAAAGGAATAGGGGAGGTGGTGGTGGTGGGTGTGGTCGGGTTTAAGGCCTGGAAACGGTTGTGAGACTGAGGAAGGTGGGAAGGACGAGGAGAGGTAGAACGCAACACTTGAGCGTAGGATACGCCCGTGAAAGGGGTGAAACGACGAACTTGGCTTCTCGCTTCAGGAAAAGACAGACGATCACGGTGCTTCAAGTTGAGGACGGCTTCTTCGAGTTTGTAGTGTACACACGAGCGTGAGAAGGTAGGGTGGTCCTCACCGCAATTGAGGCAGCGAGCCTGGGGAAAAGTGCACTCGAACTTAGAATGACTATCGTCTCCACACATGGGGCATAGATACACAGTACTGGTGCATTTGAGGACACCGTGCCCGAACTTCCAACACTTATTGCAAAGTCTTGGAGAGAGAATGTACTCCTGAACGGAGCATCTGGCACCAGCAAGAATAATAGAGGGCGGAAGGGCCCTACTATCAAACGTGATTTTTACAACTCGAAGGGGCTGACGGCGACGACCACGAGGGGGGTCGAGTAAACGTGTCCACCCGGAGGACAGAATGGCCTTGGGCTTCGAGGATATGTTTAATATCCTCATGGCAATCTTTGAGGTCCCGAACACCAGTTGCAACATGGGGTGGGAGGAGAACAGTGCCAACACTGGCATTTAACCGAGCGTTTTTGGGGACCCGAACAGGGGTCTCTCGAATGCAGGACAAAGCAGCTAAGCAAGTAGCTGCATCCTGAGAAGGAGCAGCGACGACACGTGTACCGTAACTGGTGGAGTTAAAAGTAACAGAGGCATCTACTGAATCAACAAGGTGTTTATGGAGGGATAAATCGTCAGGAGGAGTAGAATCCAGATGATGGAGATCAAAGTATTTAGCCCACGTAGCGGGACCAAACAAGGCGTTGTAAGTAGTATTACGGGAAGGGATCGTGCGAGTGCGGCCGTGGCGGGAACGGCGTTCAGAACCCCCGGAGTTCATGGGGGTAAAAGGCGCAGTAGTTACAATGAGAGACGAAGCCGTGCCAGGGGACGAGGTGGTCACCACTGGGGGCTGGGGACTCGACCCTACCGCAGAGGAGGGAGGGGAGCTGAGGGGAGTAGTCAGGTCGTCGGGGCCCAATGCAGCAGGGGCTACAGGGCCTGGTCTTCCAACACAGTCCGACTCGGGGGCTTGGTCGCCCACCCCACGAGCCTGAGAAAGTACAAGGGAAACATTATCAGCCATGAAAATGAGGAAAAACTTTCATTCACGAATTTGCCACCACACCCACCATGGAGCCACAATTGGAGGCAGAACACCCAACAAGAAGCTATCGCCGATCTTGCCGGGGCCCCCCAGGGGTGCGTCGTGAGTATATGCCCCACAAACGCCACCTTAAGAACCGTGAGTCCGTCGAGAGCGGGTTCAGTGACGAAAGGAGGATTGACAATAATAGGGTCCCCCTCGCTCGAGCCGTTGGGTACTACAGTTCTACGGGTGCAAGAGTATGCCTCCTCAAACACCCGGCGTCAAAACAAAAGATGGTCGAAAGAATAATCAAAACAGGCAAAAGGTCGGCAGGAAATGACAATTTGATAGGAGAAGAGGGGGGGGGGAATGAAACACGAGGAAAAGGAAAAGGGGCCTGGCAAAATTGGTAAAGACAGCAGCAGGAGCATAAGGCTGCAAAAGGACAGAGGACTGACCCATGGAGCATGACACTCCGGCAGCTGCCCACCAAGCCCCCTCACGGCGACAACGAGCCAGACAGTGAGGGGGAATAACAATGTTAAGTAAATCTCTCTCGCTTCCTCAGTAAACATTCCAGCCACTGTTGTAGCTCACTGTTTATTAAGTCATCCACTGAACTCCGCAAGATTCTCCGAGTGAAAAAGTTGGTTTCTAGGGCACAGCAAATTGGTAGATCTCTACTCTCGTTCTCACACACCCGAGGCTGTCTACAGTCCTCCTTTACACACTGATCTATCATCCTATATCTTAGATTCCTCTTATATTCCTCTTATGCTGCATCTCTAACAATTTATCTTCCCTCTCGTGTACTAACAAAAAACGTCGAATTTAACTGATCTTTCCACCCGGAGGCTGCTCATCTTTCTCGCCATCCTCTCTGAAGGCTTGCATTTTCGTCCCATTTTCCATCATGTTTTATTAACTGTAATCTTACCCAGTCACCTGCGGGTCCCGCTGTTTGACAGTCCTTACCCAACCCTGAAGCGAGGCCCAGTCTTTATCGCCAGGTTCACCGTTGGTCACTGACTTATATGTCGCCCGACATCCTCACCTGTCACTACACCCACCATCAGCACCAGTCACCTCTGCTCTCAACACCCTCACCCGTCATCACACCCACCACCAGCACCAGTTACCTGCTCAACACCCTCACCTGTCACTACACCCACCACCAGCACCAGTCACCTCTGCTCTCAACACCCTCACCCGTCATCACACCCACCACCAGCACCAGTTACCTGCTCAACACCCTCACCTGTCACTACACCCACCACCAGCACCAGTTACCTGCTCAACACCCTCACCTGTCACTACACCCACCACCAGCACCAGTCACCTCTGCTCTCAACACCCTCACTCGTCATCACACCCACCACCAGCACCAGTTACCTCTGCTCTCAACACCCTCACTCGTCATCACACCCACCACCAGCACCAGTTACCTGCTCAACACCCTCACCTGTCACTACACCCACCACCAGCACCAGTCACCTGCTCTCCTCAACACCCTCACTACTCAATATTTAAGACGAGTCCTGCGTCTGTCACACTAACTCAGATTGATGTTTGCCACATTTCGACCCCGGCAGATACTGTAACGGCAAAGTGCCTTGCTGTATCTATCAGTGCACGTAATTACCGTCCTTTTTGTGTTATAGAATTTTCTGAATTTGTCCATTGTGCCACATTATGTGTCTCTGGGAACATATTCACTGCAGTGTAAACTTCGAAACTTATAACGAAGTCACTTGCTTGCCAACAATTCAAGTACCTGACTGACCAAACAAAATAACAGGTGGTCGGTCAACAGAGATTTATGTACTTTACTATGCTGGTAATTTCTTCACCACCTACACCAGACCTGTGTATAACGACCTCCTACTCAGTCCTCTATGCAAATTGACCGACCAGTTCCCTACTGATTCGTTAGGCAGCTTGACAACGCTTGCTGGACGTATTTCAGCCTTACACGTGCCTCTCCACACACCCAGTACACAGGAGGAATCTTCCCCAGAAATCATTCACTAAGAGCCCCTTTAACCCTACAACTACGACTCCTGTAACGCAATGCTTGACGTCACACCTTTCCCCGGATAAACCCAGCTTACACTAACACTAGTGAACAGAGACATCGTATCTCTGCTGATGTCACCTAGACGGTCCTCCTCGACATCACAGCACCTTTGTTTATGAAGTGACTGTTTGACGTCTAAGTTGTGATTAATTTCCACAACTCATAATTCGGCAGCCATGGAAACAAAAGGAAATAGTTACGAACCTTAAGAATTGGTGGATTCCTGTCACACGATGAGCTAATGACATCTTACCTGAAAAAGCATGAAAATTGATTATATTCATTTTGCCATGGTTTAATAAATTAACATTATCAAATACCACATGAATAATCATATTTTAATCAATATATATATATATATAGCAGCACAGTGAAGGTGACGCTTGAGCATGGAGGTGTTCCTTACCTTGACCTGAAGGACGAGGAGGCTGGAGTACCTGGTCTAGCGAGGCGAGGCTGGTACAAGTGGCGGACACACCACAGCGACACGCTCACATACACAAACTTACCAACACGACGTAATATTTCAGCACCAGACGAGAAACACTGCACTAAGAATTAGAGGCACCGAGACGTATTTAACAATATTTAAATATTCGTAAATTTCCAAGAGTACTTAAGGTCTATCTTCGTCTTTGTTTGCTGTAAACCACTAAAGTATCCCGCGTCAACACCTCGCCAAGTTCAGCAGGAGCGGCGTTTTCTGCCCTGTTTTCTCGCACATAACTTAATGAAAAGTGCAGTACACTATTAGGACATTGTCAAACTACAGTCGAATAATTAAGGTTCCTGCCCTCTTTAATACTTTATAAATCTACTGTTCACACTCGGGCATTAACATTACAAGATACAGTCTCAGTAAATCACCTTAACTAAATACTTGTTTCTGTTATCCATCAAAAATCTTCAGATCAACGTTTCGTATCTCCGTCAGACACTCACCAGTGCGCAGCACTCACTGACCCTTCATCATGGCTGGAGGCTCTCACAACCCGGCCTCAGGCTCTACTGGTTCGAGCCGCGGACCTCCACAAAGACCCATCTATTAATTTTAACATATCGTGTACACAAAATCAGTTTTCTCAAATATAAATTAATATTGTAATATATTAGATCTTGTTGTACAGCTAAGTCTTGATTAACCTAATTAATTAGGTTGTGGCGTTTGGGTTCTACTGGAAATTATTGGGTGAAACATTTACAGGTGCGATTCTAACAGCAAATGTCAGCAAAGCACTGTTCAAGAAATGTTCGAACGTCACCTGTCGTGTGTAAAGTACTTTACGTTCGTAAACAGGGAGTTTTACGACTAGAATAATAAAGATTTGACCTTTGTGTATGAGGACTGGCCCTGAATTGAACCGGCGAAGTAAAGGGTTCAGGTCTTCCATTCGAGAATCGAATGAACACGCTCATGAACCCACTGGAAGGAAGGCGGGTTTTCTTCACAGTTTTACCTCAAAACATCGGTCAAATGGTCGAGTCGTTTATTCCAAGCGGACATTCCCTAAATATTTCACCCGCGTAATTTGAACGCAAATGACTCAGTCCGGCCTCATAGCCGTCCTCAGAAGCCCGTCCTTTGAAGCCTCGACACACTGCTCATCCAAGCTTCCACCGGCCCCAAAAACACATTCGTTAATTTTAATGTACAATGAAACCAAAAACGAGGTGTTCGCGAACAGAAATGAACCTTTATGTATATTAAATTATTTAGCATAATTAGGCCTATGATAGGCTAGGTTTGATGTTTGGTTCTATAGATAATTACACCTATTTGTGGTACGTAGGCAGAACATTCAGCAATCCGTCCTAAAGTAATGACCTATCGAGCTGTGACCGCCAGCAACACGTATTCAGCATGTTTAACGCGAAGTGTGTTGGAAATCTTCAGTCTCTCAAAACTAAAATAATATTAAATATATAATTATGTGTAAAGTGCTTTGCATTCATAAACGGATTGGTTTTGGACGCTGTATTAACGAGCGTTCAGTCCTTGATTAGGAGGACGGAATGTTTAGCGGTCTGAACAAGGAACTGAACGAAGCATTTGGCTTCATCAGGTAGTGTGGGAATATCAATTGTTAATTTATGCATCAGAACATTGAACAGTGTAGGACTTAGCACTCCACCCTGGGGTGTACCCAACTCAAAGCGTGCACAAAGTTTACTTTTGACCCCCTTGAAAAGGACTGAGGCGGTTCTGTTACTCAGGTAACCCCTGAGCCATGTCAACAGACGTCCACTAGACTGTGCGACACAGTGGTTGCAAGGATCAGGTTGGGTTACCGTTACCTGTGGCAGGTGGCTGCAGGTGACGGATCTCCCAATCCTGAGCACTCCAGTTGCAAACTCTGTGAGCAGGAACTACGGCACGATCTCCCGCACTACATCACTGAATGCCCAGTTATTAGACCTTTCAGACCCGTTGGCATGAGGTACCTGGAGCTTTGCAATTACTTTATTCACTCTCGTATTCTTGAAGATATCCTCACAGTGTACCCAAAATTTGCCAGTGCAGGCTACTAAACATATGGCCCTGTATGACTAACCATCCTGCGAGATGGGGACCTTTATTACCACTGCTACCTTATTCAATTTAGTGTTGATGATATCCTCAAAATGCATCCGGAATCTGCCAGTGCAGACTGCTTATCACATGCCTCTGTATGACTAACCATCCTGTGTGATGGGGATTTTCTAGCATCAACTAGTTAGCTTTTTTGACACACTGTACTCCACTTCATATAGTCTAGGGTAGCTGCACTAATGCAGATGTACCTAAGGAATTAATAAAAAAAAATAAATAAATAAATAACTTATACGATGTGAACCCGATGGCCCTTTTTTTGATGATTTATGAAATCATTATCCAAATGCTTCGTTCAGTTCCTTGTTCAGACCGCTAAACATTCCGTCCTCCTAATCAAGGACTGAACGCTCGTTAATACAGCGTCCAAAACCAATCCGTTTATGAATGCAAAGCACTTTACACATAATTATATATTTAATATTATTTTAGTTTTGAGAGACTGAAGATTTCCAACACACTTCGCGTTAAACATGCTGAATACGTGTTGCTGGCGGTCACAGCTCGATAGGTCATTACTTTAGGACGGATTGCTGAATGTTCTGCCTACGTACCACAAATAGGTGTAATTATCTATAGAACCAAACATCAAACCTAGCCTATCATAGGCCTAATTATGCTAAATAATTTAATATACATAAAGGTTCATTTCTGTTCGCGAACACCTCGTTTTTGGTTTCATTGTACATTAAAATTAACGAATGTGTTTTTGGGGCCGGTGGAAGCTTGGATGAGCAGTGTGTCGAGGCTTCAAAGGACGGGCTTCTGAGGACGGCTATGAGGCCGGACTGAGTCATTTGCGTTCAAATTACGCGGGTGAAATATTTAGGGAATGTCCGCTTGGAATAAACGACTCGACCATTTGACCGATGTTTTGAGGTAAAACTGTGAAGAAAACCCGCCTTCCTTCCAGTGGGTTCATGAGCGTGTTCATTCGATTCTCGAATGGAAGACCTGAACCCTTTACTTCGCCGGTTCAATTCAGGGCCAGTCCTCATACACAAAGGTCAAATCTTTATTATTCTAGTCGTAAAACTCCCTGTTTACGAACGTAAAGTACTTTACACACGACAGGTGACGTTCGAACATTTCTTGAACAGTGCTTTGCTGACATTTGCTGTTAGAATCGCACCTGTAAATGTTTCACCCAATAATTTCCAGTAGAACCCAAACGCCACAACCTAATTAATTAGGTTAATCAAGACTTAGCTGTACAACAAGATCTAATATATTACAATATTAATTTATATTTGAGAAAACTGATTTTGTGTACACGATATGTTAAAATTAATAGATGGGTCTTTGTGGAGGTCCGCGGCTCGAACCAGTAGAGCCTGAGGCCGGGTTGTGAGAGCCTCCAGCCATGATGAAGGGTCAGTGAGTGCTGCGCACTGGTGAGTGTCTGACGGAGATACGAAACGTTGATCTGAAGATTTTTTGATGGATAACAGAAACAAGTATTTAGTTAAGGTGATTTACTGAGACTGTATCTTGTAATGTTAATGCCCGAGTGTGAACAGTAGATTTATAAAGTATTAAAGAGGGCAGGAACCTTAATTATTCGACTGTAGTTTGACAATGTCCTAATAGTGTACTGCACTTTTCATTAAGTTATGTGCGAGAAAACAGGGCAGAAAACGCCGCTCCTGCTGAACTTGGCGAGGTGTTGACGCGGGATACTTTAGTGGTTTACAGCAAACAAAGACGAAGATAGACCTTAAGTACTCTTGGAAATTTACGAATATTTAAATATTGTTAAATACGTCTCGGTGCCTCTAATTCTTAGTGCAGTGTTTCTCGTCTGGTGCTGAAATATTACGTCGTGTTGGTAAGTTTGTGTATGTGAGCGTGTCGCTGTGGTGTGTCCGCCACTTGTACCAGCCTCGCCTCGCTAGACCAGGTACTCCAGCCTCCTCGTCCTTCAGGTCAAGGTAAGGAACACCTCCATGCTCAAGCGTCACCTTCACCTGTGCTGCTTATATATATATATTGATTAAAATATGATTATTCATGTGGTATTTGATAATGTTAATTTATTAAACCATGGCAAAATGAATATAATCAATTTTCATGCTTTTTCAGGTAAGATGTCATTAGCTCATCGTGTGACAGGAATCCACCAATTCTTAAGGTTCGTAACTATTTCCTTTTGTTTCCATGGCTGCCGAATTATGAGTTGTGGAAATTAATCACAACTTAGACGTCAAATAAGTCACTTCATAAACAAAGGTGCTGTGATGTCGAGGAGGACCGTCTAGGTGACATCAGCAGAGATACGATGTCTCTGTTCACTAGTGTTAGTGTAAGCTGGGTTTATCCGGGGAAAGGTGTGACGTCAAGCATTGCGTTACAGGAGTCGTAGTTGTAGGGTTAAAGGGGCTCTTAGTGAATGATTTCTGGGGAAGATTCCTCCTGTGTACTGGGTGTGTGGAGAGGCACGTGTAAGGCTGAAATACGTCCAGCAAGCGTTGTCAAGCTGCCTAACGAATCAGTAGGGAACTGGTCGGTCAATTTGCATAGAGGACTGAGTAGGAGGTCGTTATACACAGGTCTGGTGTAGGTGGTGAAGAAATTACCAGCATAGTAAAGTACATAAATCTCTGTTGACCGACCACCTGTTATTTTGTTTGGTCAGTCAGGTACTTGAATTGTTGGCAAGCAAGTGACTTCGTTATAAGTTTCGAAGTTTACACTGCAGTGAATATGTTCCCAGAGACACATAATGTGGCACAATGGACAAATTCAGAAAATTCTATAACACAAAAAGGACGGTAATTACGTGCACTGATAGATACAGCAAGGCACTTTGCCGTTACAGTATCTGCCGGGGTCGAAATGTGGCAAACATCAATCTGAGTTAGTGTGACAGACGCAGGACTCGTCTTAAATATTGAGTAGTGAGGGTGTTGAGGAGAGCAGGTGACTGGTGCTGGTGGTGGGTGTAGTGACAGGTGAGGGTGTTGAGCAGGTAACTGGTGCTGGTGGTGGGTGTGATGACGGGTGAGGGTGTTGAGAGCAGAGGTGACTGGTGCTGGTGGTGGGTGTAGTGACAGGTGAGGGTGTTGAGCAGGTAACTGGTGCTGGTGGTGGGTGTGATGACGGTGAGGGTGTTGAGAGCAGAGGTGACTGGTGCTGATGGTGGTGTAGTGACAGGTGAGGGTGTTGAGCAGGTAACTGGTGCTGGTGGTGGGTGTGATACGGGTGAGGTGTGTGAGAGCAGAGTGACTGGTGCTGTGGTGGGTGTAGTGACAGGTGAGGGTGTTGAGCAGGTAACTGGTGCTGGTGGTGGGTGTGATGACGGGTGAGGGTGTTGAGAGCAGAGGTGACTGGTGCTGATGGTGGGTGTAGTGACAGGTGAGGGTGTTGAGAGCAGGTAACTGGTGCTGGTGGTGGGTGTGATGACGGTGAGGGTGTTGAGAGCAGAGGTGACTGGTGCTGGTGGTGGGTGTAGTGACAGGTGAGGGTGTCGGGCGACATATAAGTCAGTGACCAACGGTGAACCTGGCGATAAAGACTGGGCCTCGCTTCAGGGTTGGGTAAGGACTGTCAAACAGCGGGACCCGCAGGTGACTGGGTAAGATTACAGTTAATAAAACATGATGGAAAATGGGACGAAAATGCAAGCCTTCAGAGAGGATGGCGAGAAAGATGAGCACCTCCGGGTGGAAAGATCAGTTAAATTCGACGTTTTTTGTTAGTACACGAGAGGGAAGATAAATTGTTAGAGATGCAGCATAAGAAGAGGAATATAAGAGGAATCTAAGATAGGATGATAGATCAGTGTGTAAGGAGGACTGTAGACAGCCTCGGGTGTGTAAGGACGAGAGTAGAGATCTACCAATTTGCTGTGCCCTAGAAACCAACTTTTTCACTCGAGAATCTTGCGGAGTTCAGTGGATGACTTAATAAACAGTGAGCTACAACAGTGGCTGGAATGTTTACTGAGGAAGCGAGAGAGATTTACTTAACATTGTTATTCCCCCTCACTGGGCTCGTTGTCGCCGTGAGGGGGCTTGGTGGGCAGCTGCCGGAGTGTCATGCTCCATTGTCAAATGACGCATCTCTTAGCGTCATTTTTCAACTTCCAACCTATGTATCATGTTCCCCCCCTAAAGGGGGGACGCTTTAATTGTCAATCCTCGCCTTTGTTGCTGAACCGGACTAGACGGACTGACAGTTGTTAAGGTGGTGGTTGCGAGGTGTATACTCACGATGCGCCCTTGGGAGGAGGCCCTGTCTTGTCGGGTGTCCTGTCCTCTTAGTGTGGCTCCGTGGTGGGTGTGTGGGCTTATTCGTGAATGAAATTATTACCTGCTCGTTATTATGCCGATGATTGACCCTTTTTTCACTTCCCAGATTCGTGGGGTGGGCGACCAAGCCCCCAAGATAGATTGTGTTGGAAGACCAGGCTCTGTAGCCCCGCTACAATGGGCCAGACCAGGTTCCTTCTCGGACACTGCTGACTGCCCCTCTCTGTTCCCCTTCCCCCTCTGGGGCGGGGTTGAGCCCCATGCCCCCAGTGGTGACCACCTCATCACCTGGCGTGGCTCAGTCTCTAGTTGTCACAACTGTGCCTTTTACCCCCCCCCCCCCACCCCCCGCTCTCTTACTAGGATGCTTCCGGCGCCCTTAGTAAGATATATTTAATCTATCATATATTTAATGATACAACTTTCAGGTCTTTGTGAGTTTGTTAGGTCCGTGAGATTCATTATGATATTTTGTTTAAGTATTCTCTTTGTTGCAGATGGTAGACTGTCCCTGCGGGTTACTCCTGCGACTCTCTCTCTCGTATATATTCTGGAAGACTGCTACCAAAATACATTTTCTTACACCTGTATGTTTGTACGTG
>WNGS01003137.1:9454-44314 GCA_020271785.1 Procambarus virginalis | reverse complement strand
TTTTTATGTAATAATAGTCACACATAAAAGCTGCTGCCTGGATGCCACTGTGATAACAGGATCCGATAAATGCTGAGAATGTATAGTTTATGATTCAAAACTTCTAAGAAAATCAGTTATCATTTATAGTGACTGCACGACCTATATGTTCAAAAAGGCCTTACGTTCAACCATGCCATTAGTCTAAACGATAAATTAATATTTATATTATTGAGACGGAGAAAGGTTTTAAAAATATTTGGTAACGTTAATTTACCCAGATTCATGGCCTGTTTGAAACGAACTCTACCCTGAAGCAGCCTGTGTAAGACTTGCTCTACACCTGAAGCAGCCTGTGTAAGACTTGCTCTACACCTGAAGCAGCCTGTGTAAGACTTGCTCTACACCTGAAGCAGCCTCTGTAAGACTTGTTCTACACTTGAAGCAGCCTGCGTAAGACTTGCTCTACACCTGAAGCAGCCTCTGTAAGACTTGCTCTACACCTGAAGCAGCCTCTGTAAGACTTGCTCTACAACTGAAGCAGCCCGTGTAAGACTTGCTCTACACCTGAAGCAGCCCGTGTAAGACTTGCTCTACACCTGAAGCAGCCCGTGTAAGACTTGCTCTACACCTGAAGCAGCCCGTGTAAGACTTGTTCTACACCTGAAGCAGCCTGCGTAAGACTTGCTCTACACCTGAAGCAGCCTCTGTAAGACTTCCTCTACACCTGAAGCAGCCTCTGTAAGACGCTCTACACCTGAAGCAGCCCGTGTACGACTTGCTCTACACCTGAAGCAGCCTGTGTAAGACTGCTCTACACCTGAAGCAGCCTGTGTAAGAATTGTTCTACACCTGAAGCAGCCTGTGTAAGAATTGTTCTACACCTGAAGCAGCCTGTGTAAGAATTGCTCTACACCTGAAACAGTCTGTGTAAGAATTGTTCTACACCTGAAGCAGCCTGTGTAAGAATTGTTCTACACCTGAAGCAGCCTGTGTAAGAATTGCTCTACACCTGAAACAGTCTGTGTAAGAATTGTTCTACACCTGAGCAGCCTGTGTAAGAAATGTTCTACACCTGAAGCAGCCTGTGTAAGAATGTTCCACATCTGAAGCAGACTGCGATGTCTGTGAAAAAGTAACATTATTGGTAATATATACATGAAAACTGGTAAAGGAAAATATGTGAACCTAATACCATCCTACACACTCATCTCTTAGATATAGATTATATGTTTATTACATTAGGTGATAACAAAAAGCTCAATTACTAATATGGATCTTCTTTAAGCTTCTTGCTGCTTATTTTGGAAAAGATGAAATGACATATATAATCAAATAGCTGATATTTGTAACACGAACGAATTAGTCTTAATTGGTGACTTAAATCTGCCTACACCATACTGGGGAGATCCAATATCTAATAGATACGGACATAGTTTGTTCACACATTTATTTTAAATCGCACTGTGTTAATTGGTTAATAATCTAACGTGGACCTCAAATGTCCTGGACATAATTTTACCTTCTAATAAAGATTCTATAAATTATGTACATGTGGACAAAGAATTAAGTTCTAGTGATCTTCATTGTTTCATCCAGTTTAACATGGAATAATTGCACAAATTATGAGGAAATACAAAATTTGTAAAATGCTGATTTAAAGAGTGACAAAAGTTATCCTTCCCGAGCCGGAAATATATCACCATAGAATCAAAAACAAACAAGGCCAGGACCAAGTTAATTAAGCAGTGCAACAACCAAAACTAATATTGAATTACAATCATTGTGTCATCATGGTGTAGTGTAGTAGTAGGGTTGACACGCTAAACGGGAATTTTTATTTTTTGGAAATTTCCGTTTAGTGTGTCAGGGGTTTCAGGTAAATTTGAGCACTCCCAGATTTGGAATTAAGAAATTCTTATGAGGAAAATAGTTTCCGAGATGATAGAAGTTCGTTAAGAGTTCGTATGATGAAAATAATGTCATATAAGTTTGTTAAGAGTTCTTATGGGAGAAATTCAAAATTCCCGTTTTGCGTATCAGGGGTTTCAGGTAAATTTGAGCACTCCCAGATTTGGAATTAGTGAATTCTTATGAGGAAAATAATTTCTGAGATGTTAGAAGTTTGTTAAAAGTTCTTTTGATGAAAATAATGTCATACAAGTTTGTTAAGACTTCTTATAGAAAAAATTCCAATTTTTCAGAGTTCTTACCGAAAATAAACAGATATTTAGGTCGTATATGTTTAAGTATAAATTCTTACTTAGAAACGAGTACAACTATATAACTAAAAACTGTGGCATCAACCTCACACCCCCTCCCCCTTCCCTTCCACCCCCCGCGTCATCTTACCTCACACCCCCCCCCCCTTCCCTCCCAGCCCCACCGCCACCGCCTCACCTTATCTCACCTGTGTTTACCTTACGCCGCCAGCCAGATGCCTCCGGGCAAGTCACCTCCATAATCTTATCTTATCTTATTGTGTCTCCGTATTATCTGGACCGTCCCTCCTCTCTCTCTCTCTCTCTACCAGGTGAGTCTTATTTTCATAAATCCGTACAACTATTTTATACATCGTAATAATTGTTCCTATACATTAAACTAGACAGTTTTACACAAATAAACAAAGTAAGTAAGCAAGTTCTAGCTCATGTCCCCGCCTTAGTTTATCCCCGTAACTTCTTTACTAACAGTCCAATCCCCCTAAAGTTTTAAATAGTCATATTTCAAACGTAGTGCAATACAGTAATTTAGGTACTGAGCTCCAGCTCTTGTCCTCCACCTTAGTTCCCTCGCACATCTTCGTTAATAACCCATTAATTTTAATGAATTTAAACCCGCAATACTTCTAACTGAGTAAGTAAAGATAACACATTTACCAAACTCTAGCTCTTGTCCTCCGCCTTAGTTCTCTCCTGTATCTTCGTTAATACCTAATCAAATTCCCTGAAATTTTTACCCTCTGTATTTCAGACCCGGTAAATAAGATCAAAACAGTTAAGGAGCTCCAGCTCTCGTCCCCCACCCTACCTCCCTCACATGTCTTCGTTAATATCCTATCAATTCCCCTGAAATTTATATTTGCTGTAAGTCAGACATAGTAAAATAGTTCCGAACAATTACCAAACTCTAGCTCACGTCCCCCACCTTAGTTCATTTGTATAAGTTCTTTATTATCAGACCAAATCCCCAGATATTTAAGATCACTATATTTCTACGCAGTGAAATATATAATGGCAGTAAGCAAGCTCCAGCTCTTGTCTTCAGCCTTAGTTTATCCTCGTAACTTCTTTACTAACAGACTAATTTCCCTGATATTTAAACCCGCTGTATTTTGGACCCAGTAAATAAGACCAAGTCAGTTACTGAGCTCCAACTCTTGTCCCCCACCTTAGTTCAATGTTCATAAAATGTTTCAGATGAAGGCCTTCTCCCGTCTATCAAAGTAAACATCATTACCTTTAATACCCTTTTTTGTACTCAGCTCTGTAATATTCACACGGTCATATAACACCTTACCTTCAATATCTTTTGTTTACCCAAGTTAGCAATAATCACACAGTCAAAAATCTCACCTTACCCTTTCCCTCCCTTACCTTCTCATCCCCAACTTATCCAAACCTTCAATAATCGTATTGTATTTGCATATTTTCTCTATATTCACTGTGTTCTTCGTATTCTCATCCATGTTTTCCGTGTTCACTCCATGTTCTTCAAAATGTTCACAGCCCAGTCAGTTCATATTTTTTCGCCAGTTTTTCGCAATTTTCCCCGTTTTTGCCATTTTCCCCGTACGTTCACTGTGTTCTTTATCATGTTTTCATATTCATCTTATGTTCTCTGTACAACTTTCATACGCAATATTTATGTTCTCAGTGTTCTTAGCTTGTTCTTCACATATTCATCACCTTCTTTACATGTTCTATGTGTTCTTTGTCAATATTCATGTTCCTCTACAAGTTCACGTTCCTCACAAGGTCACTTCATTTATCACCTTCACTTACATGTTTTCTACATATCTTTGTCATATTCTCTATGTTCTTCACAAGTTCATTATTCATTCTTTGTATTCCCTATTCTCCTTACACGTTATTTAACGTTCCTTACATTACAGTCCCTTACATGTTCTCTGTACAACTTTTATACTCAATATTCATGTTCACTATATTCATTAACTTTTCTTACATGTTTTCTATGTTCACTGTGTTCATGTTCCCCATATGTTCTCTGTGTTCATTCCCTTACATGTTATTTAACGTTCCTTAACTAAAATCTTTCGCCAATCAACTAAAACATGGACACTTTCGTCATTTCTCAACTAAACTTATTATCCAATCAACTAAAAATAGTCAGGATTAGCCTCGTTCAACACCGTTCTTAACTAAAATGGCTTTTCTCTTAGCTAAAAAATTGTCAAAGGAAACTTTCCAACGCTGTTTATAACTAACTTTCTCTATCGTCTATCAACAGAAAATAGTCGTTCATCATTTCTTAACAGCCAATATGTTTCGTCAAGTAAGAAAAATAGCTAAAGATATCTTTCATCGCTGTTCTTAACTAGAATATCACTTCTCTCAACTGAAAATAGTCAAGTGTAGCCTCTTTTCCAACACTGTTCTTAACTAAAGTAACCTTTCACATCGCTAAAAAATAGTCATATGTAACGTTTTCAGCACTTTCGTAACTAAAATTATATGTCGTTAAGTAAGAAATATAGTTAAGCCACTCTTCGAGACATCAAAATTACTCTTCGAGAATCAAAAGACACTCTTTGAGACATCAAAGACACTCTTTGAGCCATCAAAAACACACTTTCAAACACCGAAGTTAATCTTCGAGACATCAAGGCCACACTCAGATACACCCAAACTACTCTTCGTTCACCAAAAGTTATTCTCTGAGCTATCAAAATACTATTCATGTTCTCAATGTCATTCTCAAAGTCGTCAAAGGTATTTCCAGAGACATCAAAGGTATTCTCAGAGTCATCAACGTTATTCCCAGTGACATTAAAATTTATCTCAGTGATCAAAAAGTTAATCTCAGTTATCAAATGTTATTCTTTAAGTAACCTTTCATTCATTAGAAAAGCTTTATAAAACATCGTTTATAAGACAAAGACTTTGCCTTTATAGGACAAAGTTGTTTCTCTAAGTCTTCAAAGTTGTTCTCTAAGACATCAAAGTCATTCTCAGAGTCATCAAAAGGTACTCTCATATCTTCAAAGTTATTCTCAGAGCTACCCAAAAGTTATTCGCTAAGTTATCAAACTTGTTTTCAAAGTCATCAAAGTTAATCTCTAAGTCACTTTCATTCATCAAAGTTAATCACAGAGTCATCAAAGATAATCTCTAACTCACTCTCGTTCATCAAAAGTAGTTTTCAAAGACTTCAAAGTTATTCTCAGAGTTATCAAAATTTATTCTCTATGTCATCAAAAGTTATTCTCCGAGCTATCAAACAATACTACTCATGTTCTCAAAAGTCATTCTCAAAGTCATCAAAGTTATTCTCAGAGTCATCAAAGCTATTTTCAGTGTCATCAAAGGTAATCTCTAACTCACTTTCGTTCATCAAAGTTTATCTTAGAGTCGTCAAAGGTAATCTCTAACTCACCTTCGTTCATCAAAGTTGTTCTCTAAGTCACCTTCCTTCATCAAAGAAACTCTCCTTCTTCCAACAAGTTATACTTTAAGACATCAATGTTGTTCTCTGAGACATCTTCAGTCATAAAATTTCTCTCCAAAATGTAACTGGTTCAGCTTTTCATATCAAACCTGCAATTCTGTTAAAATATATTTCCTTAGACACTTTACCTTTAAAACTGTTCTCTGCACAACGCTGCTTAAACCTACGTAACCTATCCTCCCCACCCAATGTTACTTACCTAACATAACATTCCTAAACCTAACTTAGCTTACCCTAACCTACCTATCCTAACTTAAATAATCTATCTTACCTATCCAAACCTAACCTAAGCTATCTTACCATACCTTACCTACCAACCTATCCTAACATAACCTAACTTACCTATCCAAACCTAACCTACCTACCTTACCCTACCTTACCTAACCTAACTAACCTAACCTACCTAACTTACCTTTTCTTACCTTACCTACCTATCCTAACATAACTTACCGAATTTAACCTAACTTACCTATCCAAACCTAACCTACCTAACTTACCTTACCTTACCTTACATAACTTGTGTAACCTAACCTTACTTAACCTAACCTATCTTACCTAACCTAACCTAACTTACCTAATGTAACTTTACCTAACCTAACTTACCTCACCTACCTATCCTAACTTACCTATCCTAACCTAACCTATCTTACCTTACCTTACCTAACTTACCTAACTTAACCTAACTCAACCTGCTTAACCTAACTTAACTTAACCTAACCTAACTTAACCTTTCCTAACTTACCTAACCTAACTTAGCTTGCATAACCTAACCTAACCTAACTTAACTTGCATAATCTAACCTTACGTAACTTAACCTAACCTAACCTAACTTATCCTAACCTAACTTATCTAACCTAACTTACCTAACCTAACTATCTTGCACAACCTAACCTAACCTAACTTAACTTGCATAACCTAACATTACCTAACATAACCTAACCTAACTTACATAACCTAACCTAACTTACCTAACCTAGCTTACCTTCCCTAACTTACATAACCTAACCTAGCTTACATAACTTAACCTAACTTACCTATCATAACTTAACTAACATATTCCTACCTAACTTAACCTAACATGCATAACCTAACTTAACGTAAATTACTTTACGTAACCTAACGTACCCAAACTGATGTAACCTAACTTACATAGTCCAACTTACCCAACCAGAAATGACCTAACTTACATAAATATTCCTGCTTGTCTTTTGTGTTTCGTCAATTAATGTCTCATATTCATTGTGATGTTGTATATATCTGAGGAAGTCTTGGTAGTAAGGTTGATGTAAAGTCATGACTTTGTTACTGACTTTAATACTTATAAACGATTACATGACTATAGCTCCCAAGCTGGTAGCGTCCTGCTTCTGTTTACCTTCTCTACTCTTCTACTGGCGTCTCAGCCCCCGCACATAGAAAACGGATGGTACCATTTTCTGTGAACATGACATCCCTCCTTTTCTTTAAAAAGAATGAATACAGGATGTCTACCATGCTTGTAGCACAAAGCAAAATTATTGACACAAAGTAAATTATTAACATATCAAGAGATATTGCATACATTTAACATTAATTAAGCACACAAAGAATTTAAACAACTTAATCTTTACCACAAAGGATTTCAATGTTAAAAATACATATGCAATGTTAAACAAACATGAAAGAGACTGTAATACAAAGTTACAAAATATTGAATGAGAGATTTGCATTATTCAAACAATATTAAATTTAGTTTAGCATAATAAGTAAATACTTTGCATTACATAGGAACACAATTAATCGTTAAATCGTGTAGGGCGTTTAACATGACGTTTAGGACGAGAGTTCTTAAGTACAAGAATATCCCTCGATGAATTGTTTATCTTGTTATAACTCATTTTTTCTTTTTCTTTTGCACGACTTTTCACTTCATCATTTTCTACACTAGTTGGAATCACTTTGAAATAAGCTATATTACCTGTTATACTATGATCTCTATTACTCGCTGTTACCATAGTTCCTTTTACACTAATCACTTTATATGGTTTTGTATCATACGGCATATCTAGCTTTCCCTCTTTTTTCTTTTTAACGAGAACAGTATCTCCAACCTTTATGAATTGTTCCTTTGCACGTTGATCATGAGCAATTTTCATTTTGCCCTTGGCTAGTGCATCCTTCTGAGCGAGACGTTTATCCGTTTCCTCGGCTGGCATGACAGGTAATACGATCCTCATAGGACGTCCAAATAAGATTTCACCAGGCGACTTGCCCAGTGTTCCATGCGGTGTTGCACGGTAGTTCCTGAGAAAAGCATACATAGCTTGTTTCCAGGATCGTCCTTCGGCATGAGCACAGCGTACCGCTTTCATGAGAGGTTGCATGAATCTCTCGACTTCTCCATTTGCTTGAGGATGTAGTGGCATCACACGGCGGTGTTTGAATCCAATATGCTCAGCAAAGTTGACGAAGTCTTGTACATTGAATGGCGGTCCATTGTCCGTCTTGACAACTTCAGGAATGCCAAAGTTTGAAAAGATCTTGTCGAGTTTCGGGATGACAGCCTTTGCAGATGTGGAAGTGGTGATTTCTACTTCTGGATAACGTGAGTGATCATCAATGACTACCGTCAAGTACTCTCCAGTTGGTAGCGGTCCACAGAATTCCATCGATACTTCCGTCCATGGTGCAGCAGGGAGTGGTGAAGGTTGTAGAGGTGTTGGTCTTGAAGTATCCACTGCAGCTTGGCAAGGGACACAGGCATCATGCATGTCCTTTGCTTGACGATCAATGCCAGGAAACCACACCTTTTCTCGTAGCAGCTGTTTGGTCCTTACAAGACCTTGGTGTCCTTGATGTGAAAGCTTCAGAGCACGTTGCTGGAGAACAGCTGGAATGACGATACGAGTACCTCGCAGCAGTGTTGCGTTGTTGCGTAACACTTAATTCTGTCTGGATGCATTCAAGTGCTTTGAATGCATCTTGGTCAACTCCTGAGGGTGGGATGTGTGAAAACTTTTTCTTAGTCAATGCATCCACTGTTGCTTGCAGAGTTGGGTCCTCTAGGGTTGCAGTACGGATTTCATCAAGAGTGAGAGCCTTAGGGACTGCATCACAGGTTACAGAGCGTACATATTCCTCGGCAACTTGAATTACATCTGGGTTAATGTGCAGCTGAACTTTACTATCAGTAGAACAATCCATTGGTTCAAATCGATCAAAAAATTCAGCAACAATACCATCAACATTGATTGCAGATTCCACTGCTACAACATTAGAAAGCTGAAATAGCCCCAATTTGGTTGAAGTCTTGTAACTGAGTAAAGACTCCTTTGCATTCCTAACAACATGGAATGTAGTAATGAGCTTTGCATTCATTGACTTAATCTCTGCAGTGAATGTTCCAATCACTGGCAACTCTACCTTTGATGCATAGGCAGTGGCTTTACCATTATAGTTTTCAAGCTTTGGGAACTGTTTTTTTTAAATTTTTCATAGTGGCACTCAGCAATGGTGTCAATGTTTGATCCAGTGTCAATGAGAACTTTGAGACAAATGCCAGCAATGTATACTATAGTCTCTGGGTTGTTTGGAAGATCATTCCATTCTGTGATTGATTGTACTCCATAAATATAATCACATTCACTGGCATCTGAGACTGGTTGTAATGAAATGTTGTCTTGTATATTATTAACAGTCTTGATTTGAGGTGCAATATTGTGTTTGCCACCTCGATCCCTATGACCTGATCCTCGTACAGTGCTTTTATTCATTGACTGTGGTTTCTTTAGTGCGGAACGACACATAACACCAAAATGGCCTAGTTTTTCACACTCATAGAACTTCTTACCTTGAGCAGGACAAACATTACCTTGGTGTGGGTAGTCTCCTCCACAATTGTAACATTTATTGTTGACAACCTCTGATGCGAGTCGTTGTAACTGCTTGAGTCTTGTTCCATGACTCCAGTTGTGATGTGGTTCTCGGCTCAATTTAATGTTAGGTTTGGCATGATATCTTCTATGATCATGGTGTCCTCCCTGAACCTTACATACCTCATCACTGTTAGTAACAGTGGCAGAACCGTTGTTGGCACTGCACTCCATGACACGAGCATCACGTGCAGCATCTTCCATTCGACGAGCCATGTCCAGTATCTTGGTAAGAGAACTTTCATCATCAACAAGTTCTAGAGCTCTTCGACGGAGACGTGTAGATGTGCATGTTTCAATTATTTGCTGTTTGATTTCTTTGTCAACATCAGCAAACTCACAATGGGTTGCTAAACCCTGCAGACGTGTATGGTATTGATCAACAGTTTCATTAGAGAGTTGTTTCGCTCTCCTGAAATGCATAATTTCCATAGCAGTATTTTGTCTTGGTTTGAAATGCTCAGTTAATTTGGCTTGGCAGTGTCATAATCTTTGGCACCACCAGTGTCTTTCAGTGTATCAAAGATGTCACAAACTCTATCACCTGCATAATGAAGTAGAAAGGCACGCTTTCTTTCAGCACTTTTGATATCAGAAACTGTCAACAAATTTTCAAACCTTTTAAGCCATTTGACCCACCTCTGTGACAGGTTTGTCTGGTCACAGTCAGGATCAAATGCAGGAAACTGAGGTATATTTACCATTTTTACTGAATAAATGTAAACTTATCACTTAAAATGTTCCTCAGAATATATAACACTTACTGCACTGTATATGTTATTTAAGAATTCACTGTAATTACTTTAATTTGTAATTCACTGTAATTCACTGTAATTACTTTAATTTTTATTTAAGAATTCACTGTAATTACTTTAATTTTGAGGCCCTTCTCTTTCCCTGATTATTTTGCCAATTTGTTTCTCCCACAAACACATACTTTTATTATCTCCTTCCTCCATATCAATTACCATACCACTATCTACTAACAGTTTAAACCCAAGCCCAAACAAATGCCTCCAACCACTGATTCCAACGAGTTTGCAACAACAACAACCCTTGCCCTTGACAGATGCACCCCATCTCGAGCATACATTTCATTTCTTCCATAGAAGTGTTCCTAGTTATCTATGATAACTGGGAACAACTTTATGTTCTTATGACCATCAACCCTAAGAACTAACTATTATACCGGATGGTAACATTCATGATTTTATAAACAACTTCACCCAATCATTAGCACTTCCCTAAAGATCTCAAAACAACTCTATTGCAAGTGCATGTATGGACAGTTTCAACAATCTCTTCCTTTTAATACTATAATACAGCACCCCCTTGAACAAATGATTGTTACAGTTGTATGACTTCCTGAATTTCTCACCTGGGAGCTCCAAGCCAGTTACTTCTGGGGAACCTTCTTCTGAGTTATTAACTTCTAAGTCTATAGAGTTTGCTGTCTCCACATTCCCCACTGTTCACCTTTGCTCGGCCTCCTTATCTCCTGCAAATGTTATGCCTTCATTATTAGGTTGGGTATCACTAGTTGTCATCCACACCCGATGGAACTTCAAAATTCCCCGTGAAATTTGGCATGAGTTGATCTGCATGTACTTCCAATTAATATTCCCAAAACTCTGCACTTACACGGTGAACTTCTTGCTGCCCAGGATTTCAATATTATTTTCCCTTCTACCTAAGGCTTAATCATTCCAAAATTCCTTGCATATACTGCATCCTCCCTCTTTAAACAAAACTTTCTCTCACTGAGCCAACTGATTATCCAAGATAGTTACAGATTTTTCTTTATCTGGATCTGTCTTTACTGCTTCCACATGCAATCTGAAGTGCCTATTGAACAGTAATTCAAAAGAAGATTTTCTAGTGATAGTATGGACAGTTTTTCTTTGATTAAACAAAAATGCTCTCACTGCTCTCTCAGCCAGACCATTTGAAGAATGATTATAGGGGGTAGGTGAATGGCATGATTAATGTCATTCATTCTACAAAAAAAATCTATTTCCCCATAAACAAAATAAGGAGATTTATCTGACACTACCATGTGTGGCAATCCAAAATTATTAAATGTTTTCCTTAGTACTTCACATGATATGGACGATGTCGTGGAAGTACACACATATACATCCCAAAAAATTGTTTGAATCCACGATTGCCAGGTAATATTTTTATTCCTAGGTCCAGCATAATCTATATGAAGTCTAGACAAGGGGTTCCCAGTGCCTGACCAGGAAAGTACTGGGGCTTGCTGTTTCTGATAATTCTAAAAGCAAATGTGACATTCTTAGTTACTTCAGAAATATCCTGGTCCATTTTAGGCCAACAATCCCAACGTCTAGCTTCAGCGCTCATAGCATTTACGCCATTATGGCCTACATGCAGCTGTTCCAAAATCGGATAGCATCTGTGAAAAGATGTACAGTGGGCTGCCAGAACCAGAAAATACCAGTTTGTTCCTAGTTCCCCAGGCACCACCACTCTATTCCTATACAAGAATGCATCCTGGTGAATACTAAGGTCAGCCTTTACTACAACATACTCTGTTAATAGTAAATTATGAATCCAAACATACTTGACATACTTCATCAACATATTTAATTTGGAATGTCTACTACTTGCCTTCCTATCTGTCTGGATTGAAATATCTCAAACACTACATAGATTCTACCAGGTTAACATATTCTACTGGAAATACTGGAATTTAACTTTTCTGTAACAGGCAATCTACCTAATACTCAGCCACTATATTAGTTTACCCTGACTTAAATTCCAAATCACACTCAAACTGTGAAAGTAGAAATACCCTTCGTTGAATTGTAGCATTGGCATTAGGTGGAATTTGTTTACCACTGCCAAACAATCCTAGCAGGAGTTTATAGTCTCTTCTAGCAAGAAATTACATACCCAACAGAAAATACCTCAGCTTTTATAATGGCATGTACCAAAGCTAAGGCTTCTTTGTCTAATTGGGAATAATTTTGCTTGGAGGAGATCATTTCTTGCTAGCAAAATACTGTTTTTTTCTTTCTCACCATCTTTTTCCTGTAATACACACAGCCCAACCCCTACTGGCAAAGACTCTACCTCCAATTAGGCGTTTACCAGTAAAATTAGTAAGCACTATAGAATTTTCAAATTCATGCTTCATATTCCCTGCAATACCTGGTATATAAGCCTAGCTTTTGTTGTTATTACTGTAACTGTTTCACATAGTTAAATTACCAGTTTGTTTTATTTGTATTAATTTTTGTTTCATTTGTAATTAAGAGTATGTATTATTAAATGTATGATTCTGAGTGTAAAGTTTTCCCGAACTCCGCCTGCTGGCAATGCTGAATTAATACGAGAATACACAATTTATGTTAATTTAACATTCTCTCTGTTTCTATTTATTTTATTTATTCTTCCATCCATCTATTTATTCATCCATCTATCAATCTTCTCATCTGTCTATCTATCCATAAATATATCCTCAGTCTATCTATCCAAACATATGCATACATATATTTGCTCTCTGTCTTTCCCAATTTCTTTTTGTCTCTGCCTATCAGCCTGTATTTCTTCCCCTCTGTCTTCTGCGTTTATTTGTTACTGACTGCGTGTCTCAGTCTCTCTTTCTATTTCTCGGTCACTGTCTGTCTGTCTGTCTCTCTCCCTTTGATAACAAAATTATTGTCTAATGTGTGGGTGATCGCCTGTAAGAAGATCTTAGGGCGTGTGAAATACTAAGCAAATAATAGTTACCCCTTACTCTGATAAGGAGCTGTAACTTGAGAAACTTTTAAACCTGTGGAAGAATCGTCTGATTTATGCAAGTTCGGTCAAATAATTTACCGCATGTATTTTCTGTTAATTCCCAGAGATCAGTGTATATTGATACATATTACTATAAGAAAAAAAGATTACACTGAACGTTTGTTTTGAAATGATTTAGCTATGCTGATGTCATTGCTTCTGAGACACTCAGCGCCTGGGGTAAAAGTGCCACCAGTATTTTTTTTTTTTTTGAAGGAACTGGATTCTAGGCTAATTGAAACAACATGAAACCCTAGAGCTGCCAACTTCCTTTTCCAGCGTCTCAGCGGGCGATACAAAGGGGAAATGCACACTGCATTCAGGGTTCCTACCCGCCATCAGAGGAACTGAAGGAACTCGACAACTTATGATAATCATCATTGCACCCTATATGTACCTCCTTTTTTGCAACAAAGTTTAAATAAAGCAAGTATATATGTGTATATACAGAAGCATGGGGATGGTAGGAGAAGAAAATATTAGTATTCAGCAAGAATCCACAAGGTCTTCTCTGAGTACTCCTTATTTTCTTCTCCGAGGCTATGGGTCTAAGCCTATTATGTTGAGCAGTGTCTTCTGTGCTGGCATCGTTATCTTCCGGTCTTGTTCTTACTCTCAAGGTGGGTAGAGTAAATTGTTCCGTAATTTGGGTATTCATGGTAAGCTGTTCTATTTTTATGTGGATTGCTTCAAGAATTTGTAACCTTCTTACATCTTGGGTTTTATCTATTATACAAGTGTTTTTATTCAGCATTTCTCTTGTTAGGGTGATGTCATGGGCTTGTCTTATGTAATTCCTGGGGGCACCGTATTGAAGATGACAGGTCCAACGCCTCGTCAGCTTGGTCGACGTCATACCAATGTACTTATATTGAAGGTTACATCTTTCGTGAGCAAAGGTGTACCTGTATACAACGCTTGTCTGCTGTAAGGGGTTCTCCGTCGGCTTCGGGCTGTTTTTAATAAAGAGGTCAGTAGTCTTCTTCGTTTTATAGAATATGATCCATTGTTCACCAATACCTGAGTTATTCTTTCAAACTCTCTACTCACGTTGCTCCATTCCGAGAAGTGTGTAAGCGCTCGCCGAATATAATCATTGAGATCACTGGCTTTGTATCTTTGAGGGCACTCACTCGTACCGTTCAGGCATAATCCTATGTTGATAGGTTTAGTGTATACGTTGGTGCTTAAAGAGGTTCCTGTTTTGGTTATTAGTACATCCAAGAATGGCAGACTGTTATTTTCACGATTTTCTTGTGTAAATCGGAGTACTGATTCTCTCTCTCTAGATGGCTTTTTAGATCAATTAGTTCATCTAAGTCTTTTACTATGACGAATATGTCATCTACATAACGGCAGTATACAGTTGTTTTTTGTCTACTACTGAAGACTTTGTCTTCGATGGTTCCCATGTAAAAATTAGCGAATAACACTCCTAAGAGGGAGCCCATTGCTACTTCGTCTATTTGTAGATACATGTTCCCTTACGGACTGATGAAAGGAGCTTCCTTTGTACATGCCTCGAGAAGATTCTTCAAGTGGCTCGGGTACGTCTATATTTGGGGGTGCTCTCGTCTTTGTATACTTTGTACAATATCATTTCTATGGTGGTGTCGACTGGGATGTTGGTAATTAGGAACTCTACTTCCAGGAAAGCAATGATTCCATCGGGTTGTGGGGTTTTGATTAATTTTAGGAAATCTGCTGATAATTGTAGACTATAGTAGCTTATGGAGTTAAAAGTTCGTTAAGTCTTTTTGCCAGGTGATATGTTGGAGTTGATATTTGGCTGATTATTGGGCGTAGTGGGTTACCTGGTTTGTGTGTCGTAATATGCTACCCTCACCTGAGGTCTATAGAAGAAGAGCGAAATCTGATTATGCATTTTGGTTCTACAAGGTAGCCAACTCCATCAAAATATTAAATATGTACCTAACACAATTAACGATTAATCAACCAATTACTCCCTGGGATAACTGGGATGTATCAGTTAATTTTGTAAATGCACCCAAGAAATATAGTGTACACTCTACATTATTAAAACAGATAACACTGAAAACATCACTGAGAGTACTCAGGGTATGGGTAACGATGTGTATCAGTGCTATACCGACGGTTCTGTAGAAGAAGTTGGACATGTACCGGTTGCGTATGTACTAAATTTGAGCAATCTTCTCTCGTACATACAGCATGAAGCACGTCAATGATTGGGCAAGTACAACTCAAACTGAACTTGCAGGCATATACCTTGCCACTGAATTTTTAAAAGACTAAGGCAGTGGACTTATATACTGTGACTCGCAGAATGCACTCCTGGCATTGAACGCGCATAGTAGTAACACCCAAAAAATAGGCAGTGATATTCAAATGAATGTTTTAGCTGCTAAAGAAAACAGATTTCAAATTAAATTCCTATCGATACTATCACATGTTGGCATCTCACGGCATGACACTGTTGATATCCTTGCAAAGACAACTGAACTGAACTGAATGATACAGGAGAAGATGCCCATTGGGGCGAGCCTTGAAGTGGGGACAGCTGAAGAGAAGTCGGTGAGAGGAAATGCTGGAGTTGAAGAGAAAAGTGCCAGGGCTTGACCAGCTGTGTGTCCAAATAGTCGATGCTGTAGCAACCCCACATCTGGCTAGGCCGGGAGACGGGTCTGGAAGACGGCTGTGACAGGTTTTCTTTCCTCTTGGTGTGTGGATTTTGTCTTCTACGTCGGGTACCACCATCTCAAAACGAGCAAAATTAGGTCCCCATCCCCCTAAAGAGGGGGAAGAGGGCAGCTGCCCTCAGTAGGTTTCTTTCTTCTTTCTTCTATTTCTTCTTGCTTCTAGTAATCATTTGATGTTTGTACTCAGCGTAGTCTGGTGGGAAAAGGTCCTTAGACAATGTTGTTTCGTCGCATTCAAATAAGATGACTTCGTTCCTTAGTATGTACTTTGAGTCTGGATCGTTCAGCAGGCATTCCGCATACCTTGTGTTGAGCATTTTGCTGGAGAGGCGTCTGTATTCAGGAGATCCATATGTAATTTTATCACGTTGATCATATAGTGCGGAGACTCGTGGAGACTCCACCGTTGATGGAGATGGTGATTGTGCTTCAACGTCAATCGAGGCAGTATAGTCATCATCGGAAGACAAGTGTTGGTTTGCAGAAGCGTCAGGTGTAGGTACCTGTGAAGCTGGTGTAGACTCAGGTGTGGCTGGTGTAGTTTCTGGTGAAGTTGGTGTAGTCTCAGGTACCACTGGAGAAGTAGATGGTTCGTCTGGAGTAGCAGTGTGCAAGGATATTGCAGAATCTATGGTAGGTTGCACAGGGTGGGCGTCAGCAGACAGGATATCTGCCAATGCAGTTGAAGAGATGGTGATGTTAGAAGCTTCTGGCTGGGAAGAGCAGGCGGGAAACATGTCCTCTGGTATAACAAAGGTCGGTAGCTGGTTCGCTTTGTACAATTCATTCAGAATTCTGTACCGTTGTTTAAGATCTCCGCCTGAGAGCTCCGTTGTGAAGTGAATCAAAGCTGCAACAGTGCTATCAGGGGTGGCTGAAGGCGTCGTGAGTGAGGACGGCTGGCTGGCATGGTGCAGAAGAGTCGTCTGAGGCTGTGAGTGGCTGGCGCGGGAGTTGCTGGTCCAATAGTTTGGTTGCGCGCCGCTCACGGCGCCACTTGTCGGGAGTGCTGGGAAGGTCTCTTCTTGTATGTTGAATGATTTCAGTCTTCGAGTAGAATTTCGAGGTCTGGCGTCGATCATTTTCTTGATTTCTTCCTGTCTGAAGGGCAGTCTTGGGAGATGGCTGTGTGGTCACCGTTGCAGAGTAGACAACGTTTGGTGGTGGCATTGCAGGTCTTGTAATGGTGTTCCCCAGCACAAATGCTGCATTTCTGCAGCGTGTTTGGGCACTTCTGAAGGTAGTGGATGTATTGATAACACCGAAAACACTGACGTAGGCGGAAATAGCGCTGTCTGGAGATCTGGTGGGGTGTGCAGGCAACTCCACAGCATCTGAGGCCGTTGTCAACTGCGAGAGTAGCCTCTGCCGGAGACTTGAGGGTGACCTTGAGGGTGGGCTTCCCGTTCTCACCCTTCTGGATGAGGAGGGCCGATATGGCAGAGAGGGATCGGTTCAGAGTGTTTATGCTCTTCACGATCTCAGAGATTGGCTGTTCAGCGATGATGTCACTCACTCGATGAATGAATATTTTCCTCACTGCCTGGAAATGGTGGGGAGGCAGGAGTGTTAAGCCCTTTGTCTCGAGTGCAGTGGTCGTTGTCGTGGTGAATAGGGCTTCTAGTGCTGCTGCGCTACTGAAGAGAATTTGGGGTCCAAAAACGTCCATAACGACGTCGATGGGTGCTACCCCTGAGGTCGAGGTCAGTAGGTCCATGATCTCGACCTTGCTGTATGTGGTGTCAGTTCCTCGGAACGTACCTTCACTCTGAACAGCATGATGCCTATTCAAACACCACGCTGGTGATCAGGAGGGAATGGCTCTAATCGTTGCTGCCCAATATTTACCCACCCGGTAGTGCTAAGTGCAGGAGAGCCTGATCTAGAGGGTTGCACTTTCCTTAAGAGGTCTCCCGTCTCTTACCGGTATAATGCACCGGATCAGGGTGGGGTCTGACCTCCTAAAGCAAAGTACTCTGTGTGTTGCAAAGACAGCCTGTAGAAAACCAGTGGTAGAAATTGATATGGGTGACAAAGAGAACACTTAAACAAATATCTAATGAAGATCTCACCGACCTAACAAATTCACAAAGACCTGAAAGTTGTAGCATTAAATATTTTGGTAGATATCGTGGGGAAACATTCACATATGGGACTAATAGAACAAGAACTCTGCAATGTGATGTTATAGTGGCCAGAATACGCCTGGAATATAGACGTATCTGGCAGTTTTCTCAAAACCCAAATGTCTAGAACACAATGTGTCAACTTTGTGAAAGAAAAAACATGCACTCTGAACATTATATTGTAGAATGTCCCATATTGACTGACTTTCGCCGTCCTAGGCTACGGTATGCTGAACTCTGTAACTACTATATAAGGACTGGAGCACTTGATGATATATTGGACTTGTACCCTAGATTGACCATATAATGTATCAGTTATACAAAGAATGTATGTAATAAATACTGCTAAAAAAAGCAGTATGAGGACATGTTTAGCACTCCAATAAACAACATGAAAGTGGAAGATCCAGATAATTTCTTCATGCGGGATATTCAACCCCCTGTAAGTATAACTGATATCAACACGAGCGCACTAAATTTTGAAAGATAAATTTAAAACATGCCCATGCACTCGGCCCCAGGTCCAGACTCATAGAATTCAATATTTATAAAGAAATGCAAAGTGCCGGTAGCACTGGCACTCAGTATAGTGTGGAGGAAGATCTTGGACACGGGGGAGATACCAGATGCACTTAAAGTAGCAGACATAGTCCCTCTACACAAGGAAGCGAGCAAAGCATTGGCAAAAAATTATAGACCAGTTGCACTAACATCGCACATCATAAAAGTATTTGAGAGAGTGATTAGGAGTCAGGTCACCAATTTCATGGAGACCAATGACCTTCACAACCCAGGCCACCATGGATTTCGTGCGGGAAGATCGTGCCTCTCACAGCTACTTGAGCACTACGACAAAGTCACTGAGGCATTAGAAGAAAAACAGAATGCTGATGTGATATACACGGACTTCGCAAAGGCTTTCGATAAATGTGACCATGGCGTGATAGCACACAAAATGAAGTCAATGGGAATAACCGGTAAAGTAGGACGCTGAATACTCAGTTTTCTGTCAAACAGGACTCAGCGAGTAACGGTCAACCATATAAAATCTAGTCCAAGTACAGTTAAAAGCTCTATACCTCAGGGTACAGTCCTTGCACCGCTGCTTTTCCTTATTCTCATATCAGATATAGACAAAAATACAAGTCACAGCTTCGTATCATCCTTTGCAGATGACACAAAAATCAGTAAGAAAATTACCTCGGCTGAAGACATTGAAAAATTCAAGCTGATATTAATAAAGCTTTCGACTGGGCATCAGAAAATAGCATGATGTTTAACAGTGATAAATTCCAGGTACTCAGGTACGGTAAAAATGAGGACCTTAAACATAATACAGAGTACAACACACAATCAAATGTACCCATAGTAGGAAAACAGCATGTAAAGGATTTAGGAATAATAATGTCTGACGACCTAATGTTTAGGGAGCATAACCAAGCAAATATTGCGACAGCCAGAAAAATGATAGGATGGATTACGAGAACTTTCAAATCCAGGGATCCCATTACAATGGTTGTACTCTTCAAGTCACTTCTGTTGTCCCGTCTTGAGTACTGCTCAGTACTCACTTCCCCTTCAGAGCAGGAGAGATTGCTGAAATAGAGGGAATACAGAGAACATATATGGCACGCATAGACGCAATAAAGCACCTAAATTATTGGGATCGTCTCAAAACTCTCCAAACGTACTCACTAGAAAGAAGATGTGGGAGTATGTCTCCCAAGATCCTCCCACAGCTGACTTGAATAGCTCATTGCAGTGCAGAGTGCACTGATCTTCGTGCACAAAGCCTATCTCTCTTAATCCTGGATAGTGACCTAGCATGTTGGGTACCTTCAGAATGCCCACTTAACAAGGAACACTTTCATCATACGCAGGCCGCCGTATGTCCAGGCAGGAAGTAGATACAGGGAGTTAAGTATACTTGCAACCAAAAGGTCAATGAGTATATGGCCTGGAGGAGAGTGTGACAGAGGTGAAGGCGCCAGCAGCGTCTGACCTCTGGGGTCAACCGGCGCGATGGAGAATAACAGCTATGACGTGTTCATGACGTCACTCCTGCGACATCTTCAAGAGGAAACTAGATTTATTCCTCCAAGGAGTGCCGGACAACCGGGCTGTGGAGGGTATGTGGGCCTGCGGGCCGCTCCAAGCAACAGCCTAGTGGACCAAACTCTCACAAGTCAAGCCTGGCCTCGGGTCGGGCTTGGGGAGTAGAAGAACTCCCAGAACCCCATCAACCAGGTATCAAGCAGGTATCAACCAGATGTAACTGTATAACCTAAGCTTGTGAAAGCACCTTAATTACCTTCAGTGATTAAGTGCTTAATTGCACACTAGTGTGTCTATCAGCTATCTCACCCTGTCAGAGTAAAAGAGACAAATGTATGTGTATGCATGTGTGTGTATATATATGTATGTATATATGTATATGTACCTGTGTGTGTGTGTGGTGTGTGTGTGTGTGTGTGTGTGTCTGTGAGTGTGTGTGTGTGTGTGTGTGTGTGTGTGTGTGTGTGCGTGTGTGTGTGTATGTGTATAAAGTATATGTGGAAGCTGATCAGAATTACATTTCACCATTGTAAATGCACATTAATGACACTATGTAAAAGACACATCGAACACTTTATGTAGAGCATACATATATCTGTGTATCTATGTATTTACGTATGAAGGTTAGCTTAGCATTTTAAAAGCACTACAATCACCTTATGTGATTGATTGTTCAATAAATCCCTGAACTATATGTTTAACAAATCACTAACCCTGTCCATGGAGGACAGAAGAAAATGTATTTATGCGAGTTAGCATTGTTTATGTGTGGCCACGTCTGTGGTAGAAAATAATAATACAAAATTGCGGCACCACCACGGTGGGCCCTCCTCCCCATCCTGGAAGAGTCCACCTGGGAACATGTCCTGACACGTCGCAGGGGCCGCCACCCCAGTCGCCACACTGGGGGCCTCCGCCCCTCAGTAAGCACTCGACCTTCGGCGAGGGAGGATGTACCACTCCTCTTTCCAGAATGTTCTCCTATCTCTACTCTCTTATTTTAGTTAAATGGTTCAGTCAATTTTTACCCTATATATACATATGTTTAATATGATTGCTGGGCAAATGATCAATCCCTGATAGCTTATCTAAGAAACAGTTAAACGGCTTACTGCAGGGATCTATGACCTAGGGGCACCAAGGCCCTGGCGCTTAACATGGCCCTCACACAGGCCACCCACAAATAACGCTATAGGACTGCTTTTTATATACTAGGTTACTTCTAGTCCTGATTTATTTGAGTACTCGGAGTCGCCTTGCAGGGTCCACAACAGAAACGCCTGCTAAGCCCTGTCTTTCTTGAAGAACCAACACAATTAGAGTTCCACTAAGGTGCGACCAACACTCCCAGGTCGCCTCTAATATATCCAAATCATAGAGAAATAGTGTACTAAGTCCCGAACAGCTTCCTCACACTTGCAGAGAAGCAGCCTTCGCTCCACCACTAACATGGAATTATATTCTTCCCCCTTCCAGGAGAATCAAACGGAGTACGACCACCACTGACAATTGCTGTGACTCAAGTGAAGTCACGACGTCCTGCTAGCATCACGTCAGGTCACCAAAGTATCAACATCTCATTTCATGTCACTTATTTAAATGCTCATCTTCTGCTCATATTCTTAAATTACTTAGAAAAACGCTCACAATGGTAAACTCGTTTCACCAGGCTACAAGGGTCATAACCGTGTACACACACACATGCTCAAAACACACACACACACACACATGCACACACACGAACCAAAGAGCCAGAGCACAAAAAAAGTGAGTACGCTAACACACACACACACACACACACAACACACACACACACACACACACACACACAACACACACACACACACACACACACACAACACACATACACACACACAAACACACACACACACCACACACACACACACACACACACACACACACACACACACACAGACACACACACACACACACACACACACACACACACACACACACACACACACACACCACACCACACACACACACACACACACACACTGGGGGCTGATTTCCCAGCCCTGGTCTTCTCCCTGCCCCAAGCAGGCCTGAGCAAGACCAAAGCCCTCTATCCCCCACTCCATCTCCCTCCAAACCCCTGTCAACTACACCGCAAGAGGGCGTGCCCTTTCCCCAAGCAATCCCTGCTCCCTCACCCCCAGGAATTCTTCCTGCCCCAAGCAGGCCTGAGGAAGACCTAAGCCCTCCATCCCCCACTCCACCTCCCCTTGAACCCCTGGAATCTACCTCACAGGAGGAGGAGCCTACCGAAGTAGCAATGACCATAGAACAACTTCCTACACTTGTGGGGAGTGAGGGTGAATTTGGATATATAAAAGTGAGCTTCAAGGTAATGTACTCAAACATTGATGGGATTACCAATAAAGCAAGTGAACTGGCAGAAAGAGTGTAAGAAGAAAACCCTGATAAAATAGGACTAACGGAAACAAAATTGTCAGGAGTCATAACAGATGCTGTGTTTCAAAGGACTACTATATAGTAAGGAAGAGAGGGAAGGGAGAGGAGGTGGAGGAGTGGCCCTACTGATAAGGAAGGACTGGAGTTTTGATGAGATGGAAATTCCGGGCTGTGACGGATTCAGAGATTACATAACAGGAACTATAACAATGGGTGGACCTAAGATAATAGTGGCAGTCATTTACAACCCTCCCCTAAATGACAGAAGACCTAGACAGGAGTTTGATTTGAACAACATGGCAACCATTAGTATAATAGAGAGAGCAGCTTCAGTCGCCTGCAGAAATGGCTCCAGACTCTTAATCATGGGCGATTTCAACCATGGAAAGATAGACTGGGAGAATGGGGACCCACATGGTGGTGCAGATACGTGGAGGGCTAAACTCTTGGAAGTGGCAACAAGGAATTTTCTGAGCCAGCATGTCAAGGAACCACAAGAGTGAGAGGCAATGATGAACCAGCTAGACTCGACTTGATATTCACCCTGAATGAGTCAGAAATAAGGGAAGTCAAAGATGAAGCCCCATAGGAATGAGTGACCACAGTGTACTGACCTTTGAGTACTTGGTGGAGGTAGGGATAACTATCCAAGGATGGGAGTGAAGGGAAAAAGACTGAATTACCGAAGAGGAAAATATGACGAGATGCGGAGCTTCCTCAGGGGAATACCATGGTGGTGGTGTCTGTATATAGCTGAGATAGTCTTGGTAGTAAGGTTGATGTAAAATCATTCCTGGTTACTGACTTTAATACTTATAAACGATTACATGACTATGGCTCCCAAGCTTGGCAGGCGTCCTGTGCGCTCTTGTTTACCTCCTCTAGTGGCGTCCAGCCGCCGCACATAGAAAACGGATGGTACCATTTTCTGTGAACATGACATCCCTCCTTTTCTTTAAAAAGAATGAATACAGGATGTCTACCATACTTGTAGCACAAAGCAAAGTTATTGACACAAAGTAAGTTATTAACATATCAAGAGATATTGCATATATTTAACATTAATTAACACACAAAGAATTTAAACAATCTTTACCACAAAGGATTTCAATGTTAAAAATACATATGCAATGTTAAACAAACATGAAAGAAACTGTAATACAAAGTTACAAAATATTGAATGAGAGATCTGCATTATTCAAACATATTAAATTTAGTTCAGCATAACAAGTAAATACTTTGCATTACATAGGAACACAATTAATCATCATATCGTGTAGGGCGTTTAACATGACGTTTTGGACGAGAGTCCTTAAATACAAAAGCATCCTCGATGAATTGTTTATCGAGTTATAACTCATTTTTTCTTTTTCTTTTGCACGACTTTGCACTTCATTTTCTACACTAGTTGGAATCACTTTGAAATAAACCATATTACGTGTTATACTATGATCTCTATTACTCGCTGTTACCATAGTTCCTTTACACTAATCACTTTATATGGTTTTGTATCATACGGCATATCTAGCTTTCCCTCTTTTTTCTTTTTAACGAGAACAGTATCTCCAACCTTTATGAATTGTTCCTTTGCACGTTGATCATGAGCAATTTTCATTTTGCCCTTGGCTAGTGCATCCTTCTGAGCGAGACGTTTATCCGTTACCTTGGCTGGCATGACAGGTAGTGCGATTCTCATAGGACGTCAAATAAAAGTTCGCCAGGCGACTTGCCCAGTGTTCCATGCGGTGTTGCACGGTAGTTCCTGAGAAAAGCATCATAGCTTGTTTCCAGATCGTCCTTCGGCATGAGCACAGCGTACAGTTTCATGAGAGGTTGCATGAATCTCTCTACTTCTCCATTGCTTGGGGATGTAGTGGCATCACACGGCGGTGTTTGAATCCAATATGCTCAGCAAAGTTGACACAAAGTCTTGCCATAAATGGCGGTCCATTGTCCGTCTTGACAAATTCAGGAATGCCAAAGTTTGAAAAGATCTTGTCGAGTTTCGGGATGACAGCCTTGCAGATGTGGAAGTGATGATTTCTACTTCTGGATAACGTGAGTGTATCATCAATGACTACCATCAAGTANTTCAGATATATATATATATATATATATATTATATAATAATATATATATATAATATTATATATATTATATATATATATATTAAAGTTTGTGAGGGTACCACCTCTGGTGCCAATGTGGGGACCCATAGCCTCGGAGAAGAAAATAAAACGTATTCAGAGGAGACCTTGTGGTTTCTCACTGAACACTAATATTTCTCTCCCTACCACCCCCATTCTTTTGTATGTACACATATATATTTGCTTTATTTGAACTGTGTTACAAAAAAGGAGTTACATATAGGTTACAAAGATGGTTATCATAGGTTGTCGAGTTCCTCCAGCTCCTCAGATGGCGGGCAGGAACCCTGGATGCAGTGCGCATTTCCCCTCTGTATCGCCACGCTGAGGCGCTGGAAAAGAAAGCTGGCAGCTCTAGGGTCCCTTGTTGTTTCAATGAGCCTAGAACCCAGTTCCTTCAAAAACTGGTAGCACTTTTACCCCAGGCGCCGAGTGTCTCAGAAGCAATGGGGACAAAATTGTAGTGGTGATCAAGTTCTCTATACTTACGGGATTTGGCTGCTTCCCTGTGGGTGGCAGCGCCACCTGGTTGTGCAACACTGAGGTCAATGTAGGTGTTAGCCAGGGTTGATACGCACGTGTAGTCCCATACCAACTGCTTGCCATTCTTCCAGGGGTTCACTGTGATACCATCCGGGCGACCAATAAGAGCATCAGAGTTACGGGGCGTTAGGTAACGAGGCTCTCTCTCGGCTGGGCATCCAGCTGTGGTGAGGCTCCTCTTGATGATGTCGTTAACTTCACTGTGCCTCGAGTGCCATCCTCCCGTGCTTTGGCAGAGTAGGCCATGGTGGCCGTACCTGTCAGCCACCACCTCGCCGCAAATACACCTATATCTGGTGTGGATTGGGGCAGCAAGGCGGAGGGCCACAGCAATTCGGAGGGCGTGTGGTGTGAGACGCGTGCCAGTTGCCGACATTGGGGTTGCTAACAGGAAATCCCTGCATGAGGGGCTGCTACTGCTGTGAGGCGAGCAATGTCGTGCTGTGTTGATGCAGCACCCAGGCACTCTGCAGCAACTTTGTCTACAATGGGGCCATCCCAGCTGGATTGCCTGTGGGCTTTTGGGGATGGTGGTTGAGGTGATGGGCCTGCACGAGAGGCCCACTCTGTGGCACAGCGTGTAAAATTGGGATCATGTACACCTGCCAGCTGATGTAAGTGGGCAGGTAGAATTTCCTTCACAAGGTCGTCGGATGCTGATAAGGAGGACAGGAAGGCTGGAACAGCGATTTGCGTTGCTGTTCGAACTCCGAGGCCCCCAAGTCTTACGGGAAGAGAGGCTTGTTTCCACTGCAGGTCATCAAAAGAGAGGTTAAGGGCTTTTTCTAGCATTGATTTCAGTAACCGGTCATACTCACTTAGTTTTTGGCTACTGTAAGATGGTGAACACCTCAGAAAGTAGGTTAACCTGGGGAGGGACAGACATCTGGTGATGAGGTAGAGTGCATCATGAGCATCAATATCCTCAATCCTCCCATCCATCCTCTTAAGGTCGGCGATTTTCTTATCAAGGACCTCATCGATGGCTTTCAACCCCAGGGGAGCTCCTAGGAGTGTGCTGTCTTCAGGTTTAGTTTTATGGATGTTGGCAGAAGACCCTCTATTCTCTCTACGATGCCCTGGTTGGAACATATTATTTCACATTTAGAAGGGTTCAGGGTGAGGCCTAAAACTGCACCTTGCTCCTGGATTTTTCTGATGTCCTCCAGGAGGGAGTCTTGGGAACCAGCTAGGGTACCATCATCCAAGAACCAGATGTTAAGCTCGCTGGACAGGACCTCTGTGACTTGTTTGATGACTAAGCAGAAAAGGAGAGGAGCAAGGGGGTCACCCTGTTGGACGCCTTCCCGCGAGTCAATTTCATGTTCGCCAAAAAGTAGCTTAAGATCCATACTGTAGCATGAATGTACGAAAGGGTAGAGGGAAGGGAAATGACTATGAACCGCACGGAGTACAGCATCCCTCCGCACCAAATTGAAGGCATTTTTGAAATCTAGCTTGATAAGGGCCTTTTCGTCTGTGATATTGGCGATGAAGGCTCGAGCTGCATGGGCTGCCGCCTCACACCCTTGTGGAATGCCAAACCCAAGCTGTTTTGGCTTCAGCATGTTGGCCGCTGCATCACTAACTGTTCTTGCGGCTGCCTTTGCGACGAGACGCCGGAGAGAATTGCCCACAGCTATTGGCCTGATCCCTCCATCCTTTTTCTTTAGAGCACAGAGGGATGCTCCAAAAAAAATAGGTCTTATGGACGGTGGTATGTTGCCAGCTAGACATGTGTTGGTGAATCTGGTTAGTTCCACCAAGAGGTTCTTTGCAATGTCACCCAGTGCAGGGTTGAGCATTTGCTTGAGGTGGTTGGGTTTTAGTCCTGTGAACCCACCTGCTGATCCGGTTGGGAAGGACATGGCTGCTTTATGGACCACAGATTCAGCCACCAGAGAAGTTCTGCTCCGGTAGCCCCCACTTGTACAATGTCGTCCTCACTCGGAGCCCTGGCAGGGTGTTTCTCCCTTAGGGCTTGAGCTGTTGCGGCATCTCTATCGGCAATTGAGTCCTCACTGGTGATGACTCTTATTGCGCCAATAGTGTTTCCTTCTTCTATTTTCTTGGTGACTGATGTTCTGATTTTTGATGTCTCGGATATGGCACTGTTGCTCGTCCTGCCGTGGGTGTTTCTCGCTCGAGTGGAAAGGCGCACCTGGTTGTCCTCCCTGGGAAAATCATTTATAGCTTTGATGATTGAGGCAGCTAAGGTTTTGTCTCTCCTTGCAGGGGTGGCTAGACATATATTGCCAAACAGTAGGAGGTTGTGCCATGCTTGGGTAGTTCCAGGAGAGTCGTTGACCTTTCTCAGGAGGGCAGATAATTTGGCTGCTGCATGGGGGCGGGCTGCTTTAGGGATGTGTTGCAAGGTTCTGGCTGATGTTGCTTTGATAGCCTCTAATAAATTTTCCGTGGGAATGAAGGTCTGGGAGGTGTTTTGCCTGACGGGCGGTGTGGGCTGTTGATTGGTGTTCTCCCTGGGAGGGCGCCCAGAACCCAAACACCTGGCTCTGTTGTGGTAATGATTGCGCACATTACCGTCACTCGACCGGATAAAGCATACCCTGTCACACGTCTGACATCTGCCTTGTCTACCCCTGCTTGGTGGCTCATCTTGGCTTGGAGAAGCCTGGCTGGCTATTGAGAGCTGCGACATGGGCGGGCGCTGGGCGGGCACTAGGCGGGAGGGTGGACGGCGGGTGGAGACTGGAGGGTGGGCGGCGGTTGGAGGTTGGGGGCATGATCAGCTGGCCGTGGCACGTACTACTCAGATGAGTGGTAATACATATACCACCTCTTATACAAAGTGTGGGTATACACCCACTACACAATATGTGGGTATACAATGGGTGGGTGGGTGGCGTAGACACACATGGGAGCCTCCCGGCATCTATGGGCGGGTGGCAAGGTGGCCTCGTGGGTGGGGAGGCGACGTGGTGGGGTGGGGAAGGAGGAGGAGAGCAGGTACTTCCCGGCCTGGGCGCTGGGTGGGGGCGGGGTCAGGGCGACACTAACACTGGTATAATTCCCCGTATATCACTGCACAATGATGAATGAATCATACACTTGTAATCTGACTCACTGCACGTGTGATGTACTCACAATATGATAGATATGTTGCGCCAATTATCGCTGACAACGTAACTTGTTCAACAAAACTTTCAAAACTTTCAAAAAAAAAAAATATATATATATATATATATATATATATATATATATATATATATATATATATATATATACTAGTAAACCAGTTATTGGTGTTAGGCTATGAGCCCAATCTTTATATAATCACTATTATTGATATCTATGATTTATATATGTATATGCCTGTGTATTGATTAATGATTTATCTATGTATATGCCTGTGTATTGAATAAGTTCATATATGTGAAGTGATTACTTGTGATATCGTCTTTTAAGAGGAATTATAGATTCAAAGAACAGTAGAGTGATTAAGTGCGTTCATAGTTTATATTATCATGAACAGTGTAGCTTCATGATACAGTGAAATATCACTTTGAGTGCAGTGAGAATAAGTTAGTGATCGTGAGACCAGTGAGGTGGTGTATCGCGTCCTATTGAAATTATAGTTATGTCATGTGAATGATAAATATAGTGGTTCGCGAGAAGTTAAAGAAACGGGGCATGCGACGCCAGGAAAAAACAAGCAATAATCTTTCTCACGAGTACTAGGGCGCTGACCAGCTGATATTTGACAGGTGACGTGAGGGGGCGGAAGTATGTTGCCATTCGGTGTGCTCCAGATTATCTGCTGAGAAGAGAGCGGCTGTTGTACTTGTTCTTGCGTGTTTGTCAATACATAAATATAACGTTGTTTTTAAGTAAAATACCAAAATTCATTGGCGTTTGTATCATCCCCTCCGTATACCTTGTGACTGCGAAAATATAAAGAAGACAGAGTGACAGGAATAATTACTTGCCTGATATCAAACTAATCGAGCATGCTCTTGCCACAATTACCACAATTGCACAACACCACTGTCGTGTTACTGGACACCGGAAAACACCAGTTGGCGACCTTGTAAGTAGTGTAAGAGTCCTTGCCGAGGCGGGAACACAAATTGAGGGAACAATCTGTGTCTCCACTCACTCTTCGACCTGAGGCTGGTTGAGGGGTCGACTGGGGTACTCTCCTGGGCGTAGAGTGGCGCCGAGAAGATCGAGTGAAGACCCGTAGGACTACGGTGAGTAACGGTTATCGCCAGAGCAACCGCTTTGAGAGGATATCTAGTTAACTGTTGCTCACCCCCAACAACAACAACACGCACCTCGACATTGGCGACCTTGCCAGGGTTACGAACAAGATAAAGGTTGTAATTGTGGTCCGTCATATGTGGTATTAGATATCAGGCCTAGGTTTTCACTCATAGTCACAAGATGGAGGACGATAAAGTAACGAGTTTTATCGACACAAGAGACGAGCAAGTGCTGGAGGAGTGCACCAGGGCACAGCTGCAATTGATCGCCGACCACTTTGGGATAAAGTTGAGAGCTTCCAAAGTAGGAGAGAGAAAACTCGAGATCATGGCACAGCTCAGAGCTCGTGACAAAGCCTTTGGAGAGGAACGACCACAGACACCTGCCAGTGTGGGAGAGAACTTGAGCATCGGTGGCAGCAGCCGGGGATCCAGCAGCAGCAGGCGCAGCGTCAAGCTGGAAATAATGAAGCTGCACCTGGAAGCACAGCTGCGCAAGGAAGAGCGCGAACAAGAAGCACAGCTGCGCAGGGAAGAAAGAGAAGCACAGCTGAAACAAGAGGAACGAGAAGCACAGCTGAAGCGTGAGGAAGCAGAACGAGAAGCACAGCTGAAGCGCGAGGAAGCAAAACGAGAAGCACAGCTGCGCAGAGACGAACGAGAGGCACAGCTGCGTAGGAAGAACGGGAGGCACAGCTGCAACGAGAAGAACGAGAGGCACAGCTACGTAGGGAAGAACGAGAGGCACAGCTGCAACGGGAAGAACGAGAGGCACAGCTGCAACGAGAGGAGCACGAGCTGGGAGCTAGGATGAAGCTGCAGGAGGTTGAAGCAAACAAGGAGGTTGAGCTGAAGCGAGCTGAGCTAGGACTAGCTCCACCTGCCCCATCACAGCAAGAAGACCGCCAAGTGAGAGAGAGGGATTTGCCAGTCTTCGTGCCTAATGAGGCTGAGGGCTTCTTCGACCACTTTGAGAGGGTCGCTACCTTGAAGAAGTGGCCGAGGGCAGAGTGGGCGGAGCTAGTTCAGGGAAGACTCATCGGTGAAGCTCGTGAAGCCTACAATATGCTCGATCTCCAAGAGTGTACCAACTACGAAGCTGTAAAAAGGGCCGTGCTCCATTCGTTCAAGCTGACGCCGGAATGCTACAGGAAGAGGTTCAAAGAATGTACCCGACCGCCAGGAAAATCATATGCGGAGACGGCAAGGGACAAGGAAATGAAGTTCCCGAAATGGCTGGAGTCGGAAGGAGCAAGGTCGGCTGAAGACATCAAGAGGCTGATGGTCATGGAGAAGTTCATGTCCGTGCTCTCTCCCGAGATTAGGGTGAGAGTAAAGGAGGCGGACATTAAGAACCTGAGAGCCGCAGCCAATCGAGCCGACATGTTGGAAGAAGCCTTACGACCACGTCGAGAGGGACAGCACCGACCGCCCGCATTCTCCAGTTATGGGAGAAATTATAGAAGGTCGGACGGATGGAGGACGGGAGTGAGTTCTCCCAAGTCCTACCCCTCGAGTGGAGACAGCAGAGGACAGAAGAGTGCTGTGGAACCGTCAAGGAAGTCCCCGACGGAGAGCTCAGGAGCTGTGGCTGTGACGATGGGGTCGACAGATGGTGCGAGGAAGACACACGGAACGTCGGCCTCTGGAAGTGTTGCAAGGGCGAGCGGCGGAAGATGGTCACTGACTGGGAAGATTCGCTGCTTCAATTGCGGAATACCCGGACACGTCGCTCGCGAATGCAGACGTCCTAAGCAGCGGGGGAATGTAGCCTTTGTGAAGGTAGAGGACCAGATGGCCGAGAGGGTGCGGGATGGACCCGTACTTAGTGGGGAGAAAAGGATTCACCCATTCGTGTGTGAAGGAATCGTAAGGATGGAGGACGCAGACCCCATCCCAGTGAAAATATTGAGACACTGGGGCAGACTTACCCTGGTGAGCGAAACCCTGTTCCCTGAGAATTACGGGAGTACCAGTGTGGGAGTGGCAAGTGTGACCACTGTGGGAGGCCAAGTGCAGATGCCCCTACACCGAGTGACCCTGAATTCAGATTATGGATGCCAAACCCTAGTAGTGGGGGTTTTTGCATCGAGGCCCAAGATGGAGGCACAGGTCATTTGGGAAATGACACATGTTGAGGACGTGTCCTCCCGAACCTCGTGAAGGACGACGAGTGCTTGGAGCACTACAGGAATAATAGCGGAGTGTTGGACGCCTGTGGGGACGAGAAAGTAATCATCACGTTGGCGTTCCCTGTTTGTGCCGTAGTTCCGAGGCAGTGCGATGGACAAGGAGGGCATGGATCTGATAAGGCCGACGAGGAGACGTCCGACGGCCTGGGAATCGATCACCTCTTCAGCGAACCCGGAGAGCGAGTGGAGGGCGAAGGCAGCCTAGATGGTGAGGTACAGGTGACCCTCACCAGTTCTCTCGGGGTGGACCGCACTCGGCTCGAGGAGCTGCAGCAGGCAGAATTCCCCAAATTGATTCGTGAGACAAAAGGAGGACGTGTTGGTCCTGAGAGGGCCACTCACTTCTACAGGCAGAACGGCATACTAATGAGACAGTGGAGACCTGTGAGGATGGAGGCCGGAGAGGCATCTCTAGGTACAAGACACCAGGTAGTGTTGCCGGCCCAGTGCAGAGCGGCAGTGTTGGATCTGTCGCACTCTGTTGACTCTGCGGGTCACCTGGGGGTGACCAAGACGTTGCATAGGATCAGGGATCATTTCTAATGGCCAGGTATGGACGCCGATGTGAGGCGTTATTGTAAGACGTGCTTACCGTGCCAGAGGGCAGGGAAGAGCCAACCCACGATACCGAAGGCCCCGTTAGGCCCTGTTCCAGCGTTTGGGCCTGCATTCGAGCGTCTGTTGGTCGACGGAGTGGGACTGTTGCCACGGACGAACGAGGGAATACCTACCTAATGACAATAATGTGTGCGTCAACCAGATTTCCGGAAGCTGTCCCGATGCGGCGTTTGACGTCGAAGGGAGTAGCAGGGCAGCTACTACGATTTTTCTCGTGGGTAGGAATGCCCAGAGAAATTCAAACGGACTGTGGAAGTATATTCTAGTCTAAGTGGTTCAGGAAGACAGTGACAAGTTGGGGAGTGACACAGATCCGGTCGTCGCCCTACCGACCATAGTCGCAGGGGGCGATCGAAAGATTCCTCTCCACCTTGAAGACGATTCTGAGAGTGTTCTGCGCTGAGCAGGGAGCTGAGTTGGATGAGGCAGTATACCCTGCGTTGTTTGCCATCCGCAACGCAGTGGTAGAATCATTAGGTTTCTCAACTTTCCAGCTGGTATATGGGCACGAGGTGAGAAGTCCTCTGTCCATGCTGAAGGAACAATGGACACCAGGAGTGACCGTGGGAGTGGTTAATGAATACGTTCTAAAGTTCAAGGAGCGGCTCACCTTAGCAAAGGAACTGGCTGGAAAACATCTAAAAGAAGCGCAGTGCAAGATGTCGGAATGGTACGATAAGAGTGCTACGCCAAGGGAGTTCCAAGCTGGGTCCCAGGTGATGATATTACTGCCGGGTAAGAGTAGAGTGAATGAGTCACGGTTCGAGGGACCGTACCAGGTGCTAGGTCGGTTGGGTCCTCTGACGTACGAGATTGGTAAGCTGGATAAACCCTGCAAGAAACAGGTGTGTCATGTCGACCGCCTAAAGCCTTTCTTCCCTGAAGAAGGAGGAGCCGCCAAGCTGGACCGGACGGCGACTCGAGAACCCCAGAAGAAGATGATTCTGTGCGTGCAAGGGGATCAGGAGCTTCCAGAGGAGGCAGGGAAGTGGTCCAGGGCGGACGTTACCCGTCTCACCAATTCAGAGAGTTTGTCTAAGATCGGGGACAAACTACAACACCTTAAAGAGCAACAGAGCGCGGACCTGACGAACCTGTTAATGGAGAACGCATCTCTCTTCACCAACGTGCCCCGACGTCACAGAAGTGTAACGCACGAGGTGGAGGTGAGGGACGCCAGGCCCGTCAAGCAGAGCGCGTATAGGGTAAGTCCGGAGAAGCGAGAGCTAATGAGGAAGGAGGTGGAGTATCTCCTTGAGAACAACCTTGCGGAGTCCAGCAACAGTGAGTGGAGTTCTCCGTGTCTGCTAGTGAAGAAAAGCGACGGTACATTCCGCTTTTGCACGGACTACAGGAAGGTGAACTCCGTCACTGTGGCCGATTCCCACCCCATGCCAAGGGTGAGTGATTGCAATGACCAGGTGGGCAGTGCGAAGTACGTATCCAAGGTCAATCTGCTCAAGGGATAATATCAGATCTCCTTGACTCCCGCGGCCAGGAAAATATCGGCCTTTGTGACTCCGGACGGGCTGTACCAATATAAGGTGTTACCCTTTGGAATGAAAAACAGCGGGAGCCGTTTCCAACGAATGATGAATGAGTTGCTCAGGGGAGCCGAAGGCTGCACAGTATATATCGACGACATCGTCGTGTATGCTGAAGATTGGAAAACGCACTTGGAAATGTTATGATCTCAGCCTGCAGGAGAAACGAGTCTCACCCTTTGAGAGTTATTCAGCAAGCCTGACCTAACTGGAAGGTCCAGGAATTATAGAGGCGATAACACAGATGTAAAATAGTTTGTTGAATTTATATAAAAGTTTGAGATTATGGGCAATGAACTAGAAAACAGATAAATGACTTGTTAGATGTGGACAAGTTACTGGAGGCGTGAGGCTCGCTTGTGGAGAGCGATGACCTCACTTGAGGCCAGACTTCGTAGGGGGAAAGCCACACTTCGTCGAGCTCCCGCCAGAAGGGACCCCTAGCGATATTATCTCCAAGAGAAGAGAAGGTGCAGACGTTCCAGCTGTTGAATCGAGCTGAAGACGTTGCGGTCTCAAGTCCTGGACGGCGAGGACAGAGTATTAAGCCGCCCAGTGACAGTTTTGTGGGCTGTGACAAGCGCCCTGGTCAGACGTTGTCAGAGGGAGAAGCGCCCTCGAGATAATCTGTGGTAAGCCCGATTTAAGCCAGTTCATAGTGTTTGCTTGTAGTTGGTCGTGTGCCCAGCGACAGTAGCAATGTTTATTTTCAAGTTAGAAATGTTTTGGTAAGGCAGAAAGCCTGAAATAAGAGAGTGAAGTGGGAGGAGCGCGGAGCGACATCCGTCTTCTCTGAGCGCTGGCGGGCAACTGAAGGTGCTCGGCTCCTGAGGGAGGAGGCCCCTCCCAGCGTGAGTGAGGCTCGCCAAGGGAGGTGGCGCATGGACCCACCCACGGGGGAGTCCACTCT
>WNGS01003136.1:0-11071 GCA_020271785.1 Procambarus virginalis | reverse complement strand
GTGTGTGTGTGTGTGTGTGTGTGTGTGTGTGTACTCACCTATTTGTACTCACCTATTTGTGCTTGCGGGGGTTGAGCTTTGGCTCTTTGGTCCCGCCTCTCAACTGTCAATCAACTGGTGTACAGATTCCTGAGCCTACTGGGCTCTATCATATCTACACTTGAAACTGTGTATGGAGTCAGCCTCCACCACATCACTGCCTAATGCATTCCATCCGTTAACTACTCTGACACTGAAAAAGTTCCTTCTAACGTCTCTGTGGCTCATGTGGGTACTCAGTTTCCACCTGTGTCCCCTTGTTCGCGTCCCCCAGTGTTGAATAGTTTGTCCTTGTCTACCCGGTCGATTCCTCTGAGGATTTTGTAGGTTGTGATCATATCTCCCCTTACTCTTCTGTCTTCCAGTGTCGTAAGGTGCATTTCCCGCAGCCTTTCCTCGTAACTCATGCCTCTTAGTTCTGGGACTAGTCTAGTGGCATACCTTTGGACTTTTTCCAGCTTCGTCTTGTGCTTGACAAGGTACGGGCTCCATGCTGGGGCTGCATACTCCAGGATTGGTCTTACATATGTGGTGTACAAGATTCTGAATGATTCCTTACACAGGTTCCTGAACGCTGTTCTGATGTTAGCCAGCCTCGCATATGCCGCAGATGTTATCCTTTTTATGTGGGCTTCAGGAGACAGGTTTGGTGTGATATCAACTCCTAGATCTTTCTCTCTGTCCGTTTCATTAAGTACTTCATCTCCTATTCTGTATCCTGTGTCTGGCCTCCTGTTTCCACTGCCTAGTTTCATTACTTTGCATTTACTCGGGTTGAACTTCAACAGCCATTTGTTGGACCATTCACTCAGTCTGTCTAGGTCGTCTTGTAGCCTCCTACTATCGTCCTCAGTTTCAATCCTCCTCATAATTTTTGCATCATCGGCAAACATTGAGAGAAACGATTCTATACCCTCTGGGAGATCATTTACATATATCAGAAACAGTATAGGTCCAAGGACTGACCCCTGCGGGACTCCACTCGTAACGTCTCGCCAATCTGAGACCTCACCCCTCACACTGACTCTTTGTCTCCTGTTGCTTAGGTACTCCTGTATCCAACGGAGTACCTTCCCTTTCACTCCAGCCTGCATCTCCAGCTTTTTCACTAGCCTCTTGTGTGGCACTGTATCAAAGGCTTTCTGACAATCCAAAATATGCAGTCTGCCCACCCTTCTCTTTCTTGCCTTATTTTTGTTGCCTGGTCGTAGAATTCAAGTAACCCTGTGAGGCAGGACCTGCCATCCCTGAATCCATGTTGGTGCTGTGTTACAAAGTTCTTTCGCTCCAGGTGCTCCACTAGCTTTCTTCGCACAATCTTCTCCATCAGCTTGCATGGTATGCAGGTTAGGGACACTGGCCTGTAATTCAGTGCCTCCTGTCTATCCCCTTTCTTGTATATCGGGACTACATTAGCTGCTTTCCAAATTTCTGGCAGTTCCCCTGTTGCCAGAGATTTGTTATACACTATGGAGAGTGGTAGGCACAGTTCTTCTGCTCCTTCCTTAAGTATCCAAGGAGAGATTCCATCTGGGCCTATAGCCTTTGTCACATCCAACTCTAGTAAACACTTTCTTACTTCCCCGCTTGTAATCTCAAACTCTTCCAGTGGTTCCTGGTTAGCTATCCCCTCTCTTAACTCTGGGATTTCTCCTTGTTCTAGGGTGAAGACCTCTTGGAATTGTGTGTGTGTGTGTGTGTGTGTGTGTGTGTGTTGTGTGTGTGTGTGTGTGTGTGTGTGTGTGTGTGTGTGTGTGTGTGTGTGTGTGTGTGGTGTGCGGAGAAAAAAAAAGTAGTTAGTACAGTTGATTGACAGTTGAGAGGCGGGCCGAAAGAGCAAAGCTCAACCCCGCAAACACAACTAGGTGAATACAACTAGGTGAATACACACACCAGTGATGAGGTCAAAAGGAATATGTTGGGGCTGAGTGTGACAAAGGCTGTTGGGCCTGACAGAATCGCACCGTGTATACTAAAAGAAGGTGCAGAGGCACTGTGTGCGCCCCACTCAATGGTATATAACAGGTCACTGGAAACAGGAGACCTACCGGAAAGATGGAAGACAGCTAATGTAGTCCCAATATACAAAAAGGGTGACAGGCAAGAGGCACTGAACTACAGGCCAGTTTCCCTAACTTGTATACCATGCAAGGTGATGGAGAAGATTGTGAGGAAAAGGCTCGTAGAGCATCTGGATGGAAATATCTTTTTTAACACATCACCAGCATGGGTTCAGAAATGGTAAATCGTGCCTCACAGGTTTAATAGAATTCTATGACCAAGCAACACAAATTAGGCAAGAAAGAAAAGGGTGGGCAGACTGCATTTTCTTGGACTATCAGAGAGCCTTTGACACAGTACCTCACAAAAGGCTGTTACAAAAGTTGGAACAACAGGCATAAGCAATAGGTAAGGTTCTCAAGTAGATAAGGGAGTATCTAAGCAATAGGAATCATCGAGTAACTGTGAGGGGGGAGACATCAGAGTGGCGAGATGTCACCAGCAGAGTCCCACAGGGCTCTGTACTTGGACCCATCCTGTTTCTAATATATGTAAATGATCTTCCAGAGGGTATAGACTCATTCCTCTCAATGTTTGCTGATGATGCAAAAATTGTGAGAAGAATCAAGTCAGATGAAGATACACAGAGACTACAGGACGACCTGGACAAACTGGTGGAATGGTCTAAAAATGGCTACTAAAGTTCAACTCAGGAAAGTGTAACGTAATGAAATTAGGCAAAGGGAGCAGAAGGCTGAACACACTGTACCATCTGGGAGGTGATATCCTGCAACAGTCAAGAAGAGAGAAAGATCTTGGGGTTGATATCACACCGAACCTGTTGATATCAGAGGCCCACATCAAAAGGATATCAAGCGTCATATCCTAGACTGGCCAACATAAGAACTGTCTTTAGAAACTTATGTAAGGAATCGTTTAGGACCTTGTATACCACGTATGTAAGATCAATCCTGGAGTATGCAGCTCCAGCCTGGAATCCATATCTAGTTAAACACAAGACAAAGTTAGAGAAGATTCAGAGGCATGCCACAAGACTAGTCCCGGAACTAAGAGGTATGAGCCACGAGGAAAGGCTAAGGGAGCTGAACCTCGCATCCCTGGAAAACAGGAGAGTAAGGGGGAGACATGATAACCACCTACAAAATTCTCAGGGGAATTGACAGGGGTGGAGAAAGACACTCTTCAGCACGGTTGGAACACGAACAAGGAGACACAGGTGGAAACTTAGTATCCAGATGAGCCACAGAGACATTAGAAAGAATTTTTTCAGTGTCATATTAGTTAACAAATGGAATGCATTAGGCAGTGATGTGGTGGAGGCTGACTCCATACACAGTTTCAAATGTAGATATGATAGAACCCAAAAGACTCAGGAATCTGTACACCAGTTGATTGACTGTTGAGAGGCGGGACCAAAGAGCCGGAGCTCAACCCCCGCAAGTACAACTAGGTGAATACACCCACCAACAAAACAAGCATTAGGGACAACTTCACCAACCTGCCCAATTAGCCAAGCAGCAGCCGGAGCAGGAGACGCGCCAGCACAGCTGAACAACACAGCCCGCGGCTAATGAGCTATCACTCACAATCTGCGGTAGATATCCCACTAACTGATAAAACTAACACTCGCCAAAAATAACAAAGTCAGTGTACTAATGAGCTAACATCCTGGTGCGTCTCCACCAGCACCTCAGCCTGGCCTCCTGCACCCTACCTCACCCCCATCCAACCGCTCCTACTGTACCTCCTCATCTTACCTTCGTTCCTTGCAGGTCGGCGCTCGATCCCCGACGGATCAAGTGATCTGGGAATCAATCCTTCTCTTCCTCGTACCCCACATCCTTGTCCTCATATTCCCTCCGAGTGCTATACAGTCTCAAGGCTTGGGTGTGACAAGTTCGTCACATTGGCTTGGGTAGCGAGTTCGTCTGGTAGCTTAGCTACCTTATTACACCTTACCTTCTCATCCCATCCATCCTGCACCCCCTCCCTCACACTACACACACACCAACCCGTTCTCACACTAGACTGTTTAAAGTAGCGGCCGTCCTCCCCAGACGCTTTCATCAATTTTAACATACTGTGTATTAAAAGTGGTTTGTTCTCGAATATATATTATTATACATAAAAATTCATGTATAGTTATGCGTACGATAGGTTAGGTGTTTAGGTTTTGTTGGCGATTATTTGTATTTGAAGAACGTGGTTGAAGCATTTACAGAATTGTGGTTCGAACAGAGGACGTGAGCAAAGCACTTGTTCCGGAAGTGTTCGGACACCATCAGTTGTGAGTCGTGTGTAATCCGTTTTTCATTTATAAACAGCGGGTTTGGCGGGTGGATGTTATCACTATTGAGTCTTTGTTTGGAGGGCGGGCTGAACCCCCAGCCCGTCCTCGAAACAAAAACCCAAACATGATTCCATGCACCCGCCAAACCTGCTGTTTATGAATGAAAAACGGTTTAAACACGACTCACAGTTGTTTTCGTTCGAACACTTCCGGAACAAGTGCTTCACTGACGAATTTTGTTCGAATCACAATGCTATAAATGCTTCACCCATGTACTACAAATACAAATAACTGCCAACAGAAACTAAACACCTAACCTAACCTATGCCTATATATGCACAATATGCTAATATATTATAATATAATTTATATTTGAGAAAATTCCCGTTTTGAATGAACAGCATGGTAAAGTTTATGAATGCGTGTGTGGGGGTCGACCCCTGGATGGAATGGACTTGCGTCGAGGACGGGTTGAGAACTGGTTAAGCCGTGAACCAGTCGAGACAATGCCTTCGAACCCTGTAAGCAGACCGTAAACGGCTACTGAACTAACGACCAGACAGCACCATCTTCAGAAGTAGCTTGTTTTACCAGTCTGGAATACCCCGTGACAAGTGGTGACCGGCCTGTGGACACCACCCCCGTGGCCAGGCCGGGGAGACTTGTTCACACTTAATTCTTCGTGTGGCTTATCTCTCTTGAAGACCCGCAGCCAGACGCCCTCCACTACCGCCTGGTTCATCTCTCCCCGCTCTTACCGACGCCACTTATTTCCTCCCGTGTATCTTCCCGCCCTTCCCCTCCTGCTCTTTTTTCATAATCCTATGATATGGATCAAGGGAGGGAAAAGCCAGTTTATGTGTGAAAACATTACACGTTTTCATAAAGGGTACTAGGGCGGGGGTCACCGGAGCCCTGCACTAGGACACAGGGTACTAGGGCGGGGGTCACCGGAGCCCTGCACTAGGACACAGGGTACTAGGGCGGGGGTCACCGGAGCCCTGCACTAGGACACAGGGTACTAGGGCGGGGGGCACCGGAGCCCTGCACTAGGACACAGGGTACTAGGGCGGGGGTCACCGGAGCCCTGCACTAGGACACAGGGTACTAGGGCGGGGGTCACCGGAGCCCTGCACTAGGACACAGGGTACTAGGGCGGGGGTCACCGGAGCCCTGCACTAGGACACAGGGTACTAGGGCGGGGGCACCAGAGCCCTGCACTAGGACACAGGGTACTAGGGCGGGTGGCACCAGAGCCCTGCACTAGGACACAGGGCACCAGAGCCCTGCACTAGGACACAGGGTACCAGAGCCCTGCACTAGGACACAGGGTACCAGAGCCCTGCACTAGGACACAGGGCACCAGAGCCCTGCACTAGGACACAGGGCACCAGAGCCCTGCACTAGGACACAGGGCACCAGAGCCCTGCACTAGGACACAGGGTACCGGAGCCCTGCACTAGGACACAGGGCACCGGAGCCCTGCACTAGGACACAGGGCACCGGAGCCCTGCACTAGGACACAGGGCACCAGAGCCCTGCACTAGGACACAGGGCACCAGAGCCCTGCACTAGGACAGGGCACCAGAGCCCTGCACTAGGACACAGGGCACCAGAGCCCTGCACTAGGACACAGGGTACCGGAGCCCTGCACTAGGACACAGGGCACCGGAGCCCTGCACTAGGACACAGGGCACCGGAGCCCTGCACTAGGACACAGGGCACCAGAGCCCTGCACTAGGACACAGGGCACCAGAGCCCTGCACTAGGACAGGGCACCAGAGCCCTGCACTAGGACACAGGGCACCAGAGCCCTGCACTAGGACACAGGGCACCGGAGCCCTGCACTAGGACACAGGGCACCGGAGCCCTGCACTAGGACACAGGGCACCGGAGCCCTGCACTAGGACACAGGGCACCGGAGCCCTGCACTAGGACACAGGGCACCGGAGCCCTGCACTAGGACACAGGGCACCAGAGCCCTGCACTAGGACACAGGGCACCAGAGCCCTGCACTAGGACACAGGGCACCAGAGCCCTGCACTAGGACACAGGGCACCGGAGCCCTGCACTAGGACACAGGGCACCGGAGCCCTGCACTAGGACACAGGGCACCAGAGCCCTGCACTAGGACACAGGGCACCAGAGCCCTGCACTAGGACACAGGGCACCAGAGCCCTGCACTAGGACACAGGGCACCAGAGCCCTGCACTAGGACACAGGGCACCAGAGCCCTGCACTAGGACACAGGGCACCAGAGCCCTGCACTAGGACACAGGGCACCAGAGCCCTGCACTAGGACACAGGGTACCGGAGCCCTGCACTAGGACACAGGGCACCGGAGCCCTGCACTAGGACACAGGGCACCAGATCCCTGCACTAGGACACAGGGCACCGGAGCCCTGCACTAGGACACAGGGCACGAGAGCCCTGCACTAGGACACAGGGCACCGGAGCCCTGCACTAGGACACAGGGCACCGGAGCCCTGCACTAGGACACAGGGCACCGGAGCCCTGCACTAGGACACAGGGCACCGGAGCCCTGCACTAGGACACAGGACACCGGAGCCCTGCACTAGGACACAGGGCACCGGAGCCCTGCACTAGGACACAGGGCACCAGAGCCCTGCACTAGGACACAGGGCACCGGAGCCCTGCACTAGGACACAGGGCACCAGAGCCCTGCACTAGGACACAGGGTACCGGAGCCCTGCACTAGGACACAGGGCACCGGAGCCCTACTATAGGACACAGGGCACCGGAGCCCTGCACTAGGACACAGGGCACCAGAGCCCTGCACTAGGACACAGGGCACCGGAGCCCTGCACTAGGACACAGGGCACCGGAGCCCTGCACTAGGACACAGGGCACCGGAGCCCTGCACTAGGACACAGGGCACCGGAGCCCTGCACTAGGACACAGGGCACCGGAGCCCTGCACTAGGACACAGGGCACCGGAGCCCTGCACTAGGACACAGGGCACCGAAGCCCTGCACTAGGACACAGGGCACCGGAGCCCTGCACTAGGACACAGGGCACCGGAGCCCTGCACTAGGACACAGGGCACCGGAGCCCTGCACTAGGCCACAGGGCACCGGAGCCCTGCACTAGGACACAGGGCACCGGAGCCCTGCACTAGGACACAGGGCACCAGGACCCTGCACTAGGACACAGGGCACTAGGACACAGGACACCGGAGCCCTGAACTAGGACACAGGGCACCGGAGCCCTGCACTAGGACACAGGGCACCAGAGCCCTGCACTAGGACACAGGGCACAGGAGCCCTGCACTAGGACACAGTGCACCGGAGCCCTGCACTAGGACACAGGGCACCGGAGCCCTGCACTAGGACACAGGGCACCAGAGCCCTGCACTAGGACACAGGGCACCAGAGCCCTGCACTAGGACACAGGGCACCAGAGCCCTGCACTAGGACACAGGGTACTAGGACACAGGGCACCGGAGCCCTGCACTAGGACACAGGGCACACGAGCCCTGCACTAGGACACAGGGCACCATAGCCCTGCACTAGGACCCAGGGCACCATAGCCCTGCACTAGGACACAGGGCACCAGAGCCCTGCACTAGGACACAGGGTACTGGGACACAGGGCACTGGAGCCCTGCACTAGGACACAGGGCACCGGAGCCCTGCACTACGACACAGGGCACCGGAGCCCTGCACTACGACACAGGGCACCGGAGCCCTGCACTAGGACACAGGGCACCAGAACCCTGCACTAGGACACAGGGCACCAGAACCCTGCACTAGGACACAGGGCACCGGAGCCCTGCACTAGGACACAGGGCACCAGAGCCCTGTACTAGGACACAGGGCACCGGAGCCCTGCACTAGGACACAGGGCACCGGAGCCCTGCAATAGGACACAGGGCACCTGAGCCCTGCACTAGGACACAGGGCACCAGAGCCCTGCACTAGGACACAGGGCACCGGAGCCCTGCACTAGGACACAGGGCACCAGAGCCCTGCACTAGGACACAGGGCACTAGGACACAGGGCACAGGAGCCCTGCACTAGGACACAGTGCACCGGAGCCCTGCACTAGGACACAGGGCACCGGAGCCCTGCACTAGGACACAGGGCACCAGAGCCCTGCACTAGGACACAGGGCACCAGAGCCCTGCACTAGGACACAGGGTACTAGGACACAGGGCACCGGAGCCCTGCACTAGGACACAGGGTACTAGGACACAGGGCATACGAGCCCTGCACTAGGACACAGGGCACCATAGCCCTGCACTAGGACCCAGGGCACCATAGCCCTGCACTAGGACACAGGGCACCAGAGCCCTGCACTAGGACACAGGGTACTAGGACACAGGGCACCGGAGCCCTGCACTAGGACACAGGGCACCGGAGCCCTGCACTAGGACACAGGGCACCGGAGCCCTGCACTAGGACACAGGGCACCGGAGCCCTGCACTAGGACACAGGGCACCGGAGCCCTGCACTAGGACACAGGGCACCAGAACCCTGCACTAGGACACAGGGCACCAGAACCCTGCACTAGGACACAGGGCACCAGAACCCTGCACTAGGACACAGGGCACCGGAGCCCTGCACTAGGACACAGGGCACCAGAGCCCTGCACTAGGACACAGGGCACCAGAGCCCTGCACTAGGACACAGGGCACCAGAGCCCTGGACTAGGACACAGGGCACCGGAGCCCTGGACTAGGACACAGGGCACCGGAGCCCTGCACTAGGACACAGGGCACCGGAGCCCTGCACTAGGACACAGGGCACCGGAGCCCTGCACTAGGACACAGGGCACCGGAGCCCTGCACTAGGACACAGGGCACCGGAGCCCTGCACTAGGACACAGGGCACCGGAGCCCTGCACTAGGACACAGGGCACCAGAGCCCTGCACTAGGACACAGGGCACCGGAGCCCTGCACTAGGACACAGGGCACCAGAGCCATGCACTAGGACACAGGGTACTAGGACACAGGGCACCGGAGCCCTGCACTAGGACACAGGGCACCATAGCCCTGCACTAGGACCCAGGGCACCATAGCCCTGCACTAGGACACAGGGCACCGCAGCCCTGCACTAGGACACAGGGCACCAGAGCCCTGCACTAGGACCCAGGGTACCAGAGCCCTGCACTAGGACCCAGGGCACCAGAGCCCTGCACTAGGACACAGGGCACCAGAGCCCTGCACTAGGACACAGGGCACCAGAGCCGTGTACTAGGACACAGTGCACCGGAGCCCTGCATTAGGACACAGGGCACCAGAGCCCTGCACTTGGACACAGGGCACCAGAGCCCTGCACTTGGACACAGGGTACTAGGGCGGGGGGCACCGGAGCCCTGCACTAGGACACAGGGTACTAGGGCGGGGGGCACCGGAGCCCTGCACTAGGACACAGGGTACTAGGGCGGGGGGCACCGGAGCCCTGCACTAGGACACAGGGCACCGGAGCCCTGCACTAGGACACAGGGCACTAGAGCCCTGCAGGAGGACACAGGGCACCAAAGCCCTGCACTAGGACACAGGGCACCAGAGCCCTGCACTAGGACACAGGGCACCAGAGCCCTGCACTAGGACACAGGGCACCAGAGCCCTGCACTAGGACACAGGGCACCAGAGCCCTGCACTAGGACACAGGGCACCAGAGCCCTGCACTAGGACACAGGGCACCAGAGCCCTGCACTAGGACACAGGGCACCAGAGCCCTGCACTAGGACACAGGGCACCAGAGCCCTGCACTAGGACACAGGGCACCAGAGCCCTGCACTAGGACACAGGGCACCAGAGCCCTGCACTAGGACACAGGGCACCAGAGCCCTGCACTAGGACACAGGGCACCAGAGCCGTGTACTAGGACACAGGGCACCGGAGCCCTGCATTAGGACACAGGGCACCAGAGCCCTGCACTAGGACACAGGGCACCAGAGCCCTGCACTAGGACACAGGGTACTAGGGCGGGGGGCACCGGAGCCCTGCACTAGGACACAGGGTACTAGGGCGGGGGCACCGGAGCCCTGCACTAGGACACAGGGTACTAGGGCGGGGGCACCGGAGCCCTGCACTAGGACACAGGGTACTAGGGCGGGGGGCACCAGAGCCCTGCACTAGGACACAGGGCACCAGAGCCCTGCACTAGGACACAGGGCACCAGAGCCCTGCACTAGGACACAGGGCACCAGAGCCCTGCACTAGGACACAGGGCACCAGAGCCCTGCACTAGGACACAGGGCACCAGAGCCCTGCACTAGGACACAGGGCACCAGAGCCCTGCACTAGGACACAGGGCACCAGAGCCCTGCACTAGGACACAGGGCACCAGAGCCCTGCACTAGGACACAGGGCACCAGAGCCCTGCACTAGGACACAGGGCACCAGAGCCCTGCACTAGGACACAGGGCACCAGAGCCGTGTACTAGGACACAGGGCACCGGAGCCCTGCATTAGGACACAGGGCACCAGAGCCCTGCACTAGGACACAGGGCACCAGAGCCCTGCACTAGGACACAGGGTACTAGGGCGGGGGGCACCGGAGCCCTGCACTAGGACACAGGGTACTAGGGCGGGGGGCACCGGAGCCCTGCACTAGGACACAGGGTACTAGGGCGGGGGGCACCGGAGCCCTGCACTAGGACACAGGGTACTAGGGCGGGGGGCACCGGAGCCCTGCACTAGGACACAGGGCACCGGAGCCCTGCACTAGGACACAGGGCACTAGAGCCCTG
>WNGS01003133.1:118140-129339 GCA_020271785.1 Procambarus virginalis | reverse complement strand
TCCTTGGATATGCGGCTCCAGCATGGAGCCATATCTAGTCAAGCATAGGACCTAACTGGAAAAGGTTCAAGAGGTTTCTGCCACCAGACTGTGACCCGAGCTGAGCTGGCATGAGCGACGAGGAGATACTACGGGAAATAAACCTCACTTCGTGGAAGACAGGAAGAGTATAGGGGACACAGATCAGCACATTCAAAGATTTTCTAAGCTTACCGTCAAGCCCGGGACTCGACAGGGTTGCTAAAGGCAGGCTATCTTTAACAAAGGGGCACACGCACTAGGGGAGACAGGGGGAAGAACTTGTGTGCCCAATGAGCCACAGAGGGATATTAAGAAACGACTTTTTTTAGTGCAGGTGCCGTTGAAAATGGACGTGCATTGGAAAGTAATGTGGTGGAGGCTGACGCCATCAACAGTTTCACGTGTAGATATGATCGCGCCCAATAGGCTCAGAAAACCATACACCTGTTGATTGACGGTCCGAGAGGTGGGACCAGAGAGCCAGAGTTCAATCCCCCGCAAACACAACTAGCCATTAGCCCGTGGCGCTACACCCTAGACGTGACGTCACCACACACACCACACCACAAACCACCAAACGAGGCACTTACATCCACACTACAAACTACCCACACAAAAGTGGTTATAGGAAGGTACTCTGTGAAATGGTGAAGGTACTTCAGTTGGAGTTACCGGAGTTTTGGGGCAGAACCAGCATCCGGAGTATGTGGCTCCAGCATAGAGACCATAGTACGGAGTCAAGCATAAAGACTAAACTGGAAAAGGGTTCAAAAATGTGCCCACCCATACTAGTACCGAGCTGAAGCATGGGGTCACGAGGAGACGACTAACTGAATTGACACCTCACTTCGTTGGAGACAGAAGATTATGGGGACATGATACAGCACATTTACAAGTTCTCAAGGGAATCACGGGTTGATAAAGCAGGCTATTTCACTGAACAAGGTGGCACACGCACTAGGGTTCACAGGTGGAAACTGTTGTGCCCAAAATGAGCCTCAGTGATATTAGAAAGAACTGTTTTTTAGTGTCAGAGTGGTTGACAAAATGGAATGCATTAGGAAGTAACTGGTGGTGGAGGCTGACTCCATACACAGTTTTCAGGTTAGATATTAATAGCCCAATTAGGCTCAGGAACCAGCTGAAAACCTGTTGATTGACGGTCGCGAGGGCTGTTAGACGCAAGTAAGAACAGAGAGTCAACCCCGCAAGCACAACTAGGATGAGTACAACTAGGTGATACACACACAACACACCACCACACACACAACACCACACACACGACACACCACACACACACACAAACATGGATGGAAGAGTACTCCGTGAAAGGGAAGTACTCCGTTGTATAGAGGAGTTACCTAAGCAACAGGAGACATTGAGTCAGTGTGAGGGGTGATGTCGCAGATTGGCGAGACTAACGAGTGTAAAAGTCCAGCAGGGTCAGTCCTGGACCTTAACTGTTTCTGATATATGTAAAAAATCTCCCAGAGGGAATAGACATGTTCCTCTCAATGTTTGTGCCGACATGATGCCAAAAATTATGAGAATTGAAACCGGGACGATAGTAGGAGCTACAAGACGACCTAGACGACCTGAATGAATGGTCCAACATGGCTGTAAGTTCAACCCGATTAATGCAAGTAATGAAACTATCAGTGGAAACAGGAGCCAGACACAGGATACATAATACGAGATGAAGTACTTAATGAAACCTGGACAGAGAGAAAAGATCTAGGAGTTGATATCACACAAAAACCTGTCTCCATGAGCCCCAATAAAAAGGATAACATCTGCTGCATATCCGAGGCTGACTACCATCAGAACAGCCGTCAGGTACCTGTGTAGAGGAATCATTCAAATCTTGTACACACATATGGTAACGACCAACGCTGGAGTATAGCAGCGCCACTGGAGCCCGTTACCTTGTCAAGTCCAAGACAAGCTGAAAGTCCCAAAGGATCTATCCACTAGACATAGTCCCAGAACTAAGAGTGCATGAGTTACAGGAAAGGCTTCGGGAATGCACCTTACGACACAGGAATACAATAGTAAGTGGGAGACTATGATACAAACGCTACAAAACTCCTCAGAGGAATTGACCGCGTAAACAAGACAAACTAATTCAACACATGGGGACGCGAACGAGGGGACAACAGGTCTGAAAACGTGAGTCACCATGATCCACGAGACGTTAGTAAGATAACTGTTTCAGTCTGTCTGAGTAGTTTAACGGATTGAATGCAATTAGCAATGATGTGGTGGAGTCTGAACACCATACAACAGCTTTCAAGTAAGTATATGAAGAGCCTAGTAATGCTCGGAATCTGTACACATTGATTGAAACAATGTAGAGAGGCTGTACCAAAAAGCCAAAGCTCACCTGCAGCCGCAAGCACAAATAGTAAGTACAAAAGTCGAGTACAACACACACACACGACACATCCGCGTCACAGCAAAGTGAATTAAAGTCACTAGACGTCTATCTCCCAACAAGACGTCATGAGTTACATTGGCTTCCGTAATAGGGCTGTGGGAATGCACCTTACGACACTGGAAGACAGAAGAGTAAGGGGAGACATGATCACAACCTACAAAATCCTCAGAGGAATCGACCGGGTAAACAAGGATAAACTATTCAACACTGATGGGACGCGAACAAGGGGACACAGGTGGAAACTGAGTACCCACATGAGCCACAGAGACGTTAGAAGGAACTTTTTCAGTGTCAGAGTAGTTAACGAATGGAATGCATTAGGCAGTGATGTGGTGGAGGCTGACTCCATGCACAGTTTTAAATGTAGATATGATAGAGCCCAGTAGGCTCAGGAATCTGTACACCAGTTGATTGACAGTTGAGAGGCGGGACCAAAGAGCCAAAGCTCAACCCCCGCAAGCACAAATAGGTGAGTACAAATAGGTGAGTACACACACACACACACACACACACACACACACACACACACACACACACACACACACACACACACACACAGGTATGCCACTAGACTAGTACCAGAACTAAGAGGCATGAGTTACGAGGAAAGGCTGCGGGAAATGCACCTTACGACACTGGAAGACAGAAGAGTAAGGGGAGACATGATCACAACCTACAAAATCCTCAGAGGAATCGACCGGGTAAACAAGGATAAACTATTCAACACTGGTGGGACGCGAACAATGGGACACAGGTGGAAACTGAGTACCCACATGAGCCACAGAGACGTTAGAAGGAACTTTTTCAGTGTCAGAGTAGTTTACGAATGGAATGCATTAGGCAGTGATGTGGTGGAGGCTGACTCCATACACAGTTTCAAATGTAGATATGATAGAGCCCAGTAGGCTCAGGAATCTGTACACCAGTTGATTGACAGTTGAGAGGCGGGACCAAAGAGCCAAAGCTCAACCCCCGCAAGCACAATTAGGTGAGTACAATTAGGTGAGTACACACACTCACACACTGGGGGCCAGGTAGCCTGGTGTATTGCGCGCAGGACTTGTAATTCTGTGGCGCGGGTTCGATTCCCGCACCCGGCAAAAACAAATGGGCAAAGTTTCTTTCACCCTGAATGCCCCTGTTACCTAGTAGTAAATAGGTACCTGGGAGTTAGTCAGCTGTCACGGGCTGCTTCCTGGGGTGTGTGTGTGTGTGTGTGTGTGTGAAAAAAAAAAATAGTTAGTGTAGTTAGTAAACAGTTGATTGACAGTTGAGAGGTGGGCCGAAAGAGCAAAGCTCAACCCCCGTAAAATACAACTAAGTGAATACAACTAAGTGAATACACACACACTCACACACACACAAACTAGTGGCCTACCGTCTAAACGGAGACAGTTTGTTGGTTGTAATCCTAATGGTCCTCGTTCGATTCCCTGTTAATGCAAGGACAACTCGGCAGATATTCTTTAACCTGACTCGCATGTTCATCTTGCACAAATGTATCCATCTATCGATCAATGAATCCATCTATCTACCGATTGATATCTGTCAATCCATCAATCAAACAACCCATTGAATCAAGCATTTATCATTATATACATCTATCTATCCATGAATCCGTCCATCTACTCATCTGACTATACATCCATTCATCTACTCATCTGTCTTTCCCATCCATCAACTTATCTAGCAATCCGTCTATCCTGCAATGTATATATTTAGCAATCAATATATAAATGCATCCATCTATCTATCTATCTATCTATCTATCTATCTATCTATCTATCTATCTATCTATCTATCTATCTATCTATCTATCTATCTATCTATCTATCTATCTATCTATTTATTTATCAATCTATCTATCTATATATTTATATCTGTCGATGCAACCAACTTATTTTCCATTAATTTATCATTTATCATTTTACTCATCAATGTATTCATCCATCTACTCATCCATCCATCTACTCATCTATTCATCTATCCATCTACTAATCTGTCTAACCATCCATCTATCTATATCCTCTCCAATCGTACTCCCAAACTCTCTCCCTTTTCCACGCCCTCGTAACTCTGCTCATCCTCCCTCCTTCTGCCCTTCCCACTCCCGCCTCAATCACCTCCCGCCCTTCTCATCTTCTTCCATCTCGACGCAGTTCCTTCCCTTCCTTCTCACTCCTTCCGCAGCTTCTCACTCTCGCGCTTCCCACCGTCTTCCCTCGAGCTGAAAAACAGAGAAAATCTGTTTTTATTGGATATTTCGAAATTTCAGTCGGTTTAGAGCGGCTTTACGTTTACATCTTCTTTCGGTATTATAAAAGAAAAATCAGGAACTTTTTAGTTATTTCTAATGAAAACATATTGACTTTTGTCATTTAAATTGGAAACATCATTTTCATATTCCTTTTTAATGATCAAAACAACACGAAACTTCGTTTTATGTTTGAAGTAAAAATCCTCAAATTTGCTAATATGGTGACTTTTTTAACGTTTTTCACGTAGTGTGATTTTAGAAAAAAATTCCAATTCACTAATATTTCGATACTACTTCATGTTTTCTCGCGATATGTGATTTGGCCTACAAATTTCGCTAAATATTGCGTTTTTTGTAAGTTTTTTTGCATATTGTTTTGGTCTAAAAATCATCAAATTATGCAATATTTTTACGTTTATCATCCCTTTTTCCTTTATAAGATATGAACCAAATATGAACGATTTAGGCAATACTTTGCCGTTTATCCACATTTTGAAACATTTTAGGTTTATTGTCATTAATTCATTATATATACGATAAATATGATGCAAACACGTAATTGATTACAAATCAACTTTAAATACTTCGTGTGCAATCAACCATTTGTATGTTGTTAAAATAGTGAGTCAGATATTGATTAGGAGACATATTCTGTTTTTTATTGCATAATTCGACGATTACGATTCAAGAGGATTATAGCGGCTTTACGTGAACATCTTCTTTCGGTACTATAAAAGGTAAATCAGGAGCATTTTAGTTATTTCTAATGAAAACACCTTGTTTTTTATCATTTTAATTGGAAACAACATTTCCTATGCCATATTAATAATCAAAATAACATGAAACATCGCTTTTTGTTTGAAGTATATATCCTCAAATATGGTAATACAGTGACTTTTTTGACGTTTTTCATGTAGTTTGATTTTAGGTAAAAATATTCGAATTTACTAATATTTCGATAGTATTTCATGTTTTCTCGCGATATGTGATTTGGCCCACAAATCTCAGAATTTCAAATGATATTGCGTTTTTTTGCATTTGCAAAGTTTTCTTGCATTTGCTTTGGACTGAAAATCTTCAATTTTTTTAATTTTTTGACGTTTATCATCCTTTTTCCTTTAATAGATATAAAAAAATATTACCGATTTAGGCCATATTTTAACGTTTTTCCACGTTTTGAAGTATTTTCGGTTTAGTGATTAATTCATTATATATACGACAAATATTATAAAAACACGTAAATGATTGCAAATTAACCTCAAATACTTCGTGTTCAATCAACCATTTGTACCTTGTTAAAATAAAGAGTAAGACATTGATTAGGAGAGAATTTCTGTTTTTATTTCATATTTCAACATTTCAGCCGCATTAGAGCGGCTTTACGTGTACATCTTCTTTCGGTATTATATAAATAAGGTCAGGAACTTTTAGTTATTTCTAATGAAAACATATTGATCTTTATCATTTGAATTAGAAACAACATTTTCATATTCCTTTTTAATGATCAAAATAACACGAAAGCTCGCTCTATGATTTAAAGTAAAAATCTTCCAATTTGGTTATGTAGTGACTTTTTTTTACGTTTTTCATGTAGTGTGATTTAAGGTTAAAATTTTCGAATTTACTAATAATTCGATACCACATCATTTTTTCTCGCGATATGTGATTGGCCCATAAATCTCAAAATTTCACATAATATTGCATTGTTTTGCAAGTTTTCTTGCATTTAGTTTGGACTAATTATAATCGAATTTTTGCAATATTCTGACGTTTATGATCCTTTTTTTTCTATAAAAGATATAAACGAAATATCAAAGATTTAGGCAATATTTTAACGTTTTTCCACGTTGGGAAGCATTTTCGGTTTATTGTAAATAATTCATTATATATATATTCGATAAATATGATGGAAATATGTAATTGATTGCAAATTAAACTCAAATACTTCGTTTTCAATCAACTATTTGTACCTTGTTAAAATATAGTATGATATTGATTAGGAGAAAAATTTTGTTTTTATTGCATATTTCGACGTTTCAGCCGGATTAGAGCGGCTTTACGTGTAAATCTTCTTTCGGTATTATAAAAGGAAAATCGGGATCATTTTAATTACTTCTAATGAAAACATATTGATTTTTATCATTTGAATTGGAAACAACATTTTCATTTGTCTTTTTAATGATCAAAATAACACGAAACGTTGCTTTATGTTTGAAGTAAAAATCCTCAAATATGATATATTTAGTGACTTTTTACACGTTTTTCATGTAGTGTGATGTTAGGTAAATATATTCGAATTTACTAATATTTCGATACTTCTTCATGTTTTCCCGCGATATGTGATTTGGCTTACAGATCTCAGAATTTGGCATAATATTACGTTTTTTGCAAGTTTCTTGAAACTTGTTCTTCTTGTTGAACTAAAAATCATCGAATTTTGCAATATTTTTACGTTTATCATCCTTTTTTTCTTTAAAAGACATAAACAAAATATCAACATATAGGGAATATTTTGAAGTTTTACCACGTTTTGAAGCATTTTTGATTTATTGTCATTAATTCATTATATATACGATATATATGATGCAAACACGTAATTGATTGCAATTAACCATTCAATTAATTGGTAGCAGTCTTTCCTGTAGACATATATTATTAAATATGACCGAAAAAGTAAGATTAATAATTCTAACACGAATTTTCTCGATTTTCCTTATGTTTCTTTTTACTGGTGACGGTAAATGAAAAATCAATTCTCCAAAATTAATTTTTGTTTCTAGTCCGATGCGACACTTGATCGCGTTATGTAAAACTTATTACATTTTCAAAGACTTTAGTTTATCAACACACAACTTATGCCTGAAACAACATTGGCTCTTATACCTGCATTTGGGTGAGGTGATGTAATACAATAGTGGGGTGAAAAACAAACTTTCAACACAGAACGGGGTATAGAAGTTGGGTACAAATAGAACTGCAGAAGGCCTATTGGCCCATATTTCTTGATAGGGATAAGAGCCACAGGGATAAGAGCCTCGTTGGACATAGAATCACTGTTTACCAACGTACCTGTGGATGAAACAATCGGGATGATAATGGACCGTGTGTATCGTGATCCGGCCTGTACTCCTCTTGACATACCAGAAAATATCCTGAGGAAACTACTCCAAGCTTGTACTAAGGAGGCACCCTTCTTGAGCCCGAATGGGCACATGTATAAGCAAGTAGATGGGGTCGCCATGGGCTCTCCCCTAGGTGTCCTGTTTGCGAACTTCTACATGGGTACTACCGAGAAAAAAGTCTTAGTCGACTTGAACTTGAAACAGGCCATATACTGCAGGTATGTTGACGACATTTTTACACAGGTACCTGATGCCAGACATCTGCAAGAGCTGAAAAGAGGCGTTTGAGCAGAATTCTGTGTTGCGTTTCACTTACGAGATGGAGAAGGATGGGAAGCTACCCTTTCTAGATGTAACAGTCATGGAAAGGAGCGGAGGTTTCCACACTGCAGTCTACACTAAGGAAACAAACATAGGAATGTGCCTAAATGCCAACAGTGACTGCCCAGACAGGTACAAGAGGAGTGTTGTTAACGCTTATGTCGACCATGCTCTCAGCCACAGCTCAGGATGGAAGCAAGTCGATGAAGAACTCTGTAGGATAAGGCAGGTCTTAGTCAACAACGGCTTCTCCAATGGTTTCGTTGAAGACATCATTAGAAGGAAGGTGAAACGCCATGCAACCTCTGAAGAGACAACTAACACAACACCTGTACCCCCTATTAGACTATTTTACAGAAACTTCTTTTCCACAGCTCATAAAACGGAGGAAAGGGTTCTGAAAGATATTGTTAATAGAAACGTTATCTCTACAGACAAAAATCAGAAGATACAATTGACGATTTACTATAAAACGAAGAAAACGGCCAACCTACTCATGAGAAACTCTCCAGACACAAAGCAGAACGCTTTGAAAGAGACCAATGTCGTCTATACCTTCAAATGCCCACTTGGAGACTGTAAGCCTCAAAGAATTCAGTATATAGGCACGACAACAACATCTCTTTCCAGGCGATTAACGATGCATAAGCAACAGGGCTCTATGAAGGAACATATAATCTCTTCCCACAACCAGACCATCACCAGAGAAGTCTTAACAAAAAACACGGAAATCATCGATAGAAACAGAGATAGCAGGCGGCTTGATATCTGCGAGGCACTACACATTAAGAAGTCAACACCAGCAATCAACAGCCAATTAACGCACAACTATATTCTACCCACTTCAAGACTTCGCTCCAATAAAGAAGCATTAAGAAATATGAGTCAATAGGCCCTCTGCAGTTACTTCTATTCTTCCCTTTAGCTTATACGCATAGTTTCGTGTTCTCTGTTGTGTTGAAAGCTTGTTTTCACCTCATCCAAAACTATTGTAACATATCACCTCACCCAAATGCAGGTATAAAAAAGTCAAAGCTGTTTAAACTCTGTTCAGTTATAGTTCTGTGTGTGTAAACTAAAGTCTTTGAAAATGTAATAAGTTTTACGAAACGCACTCAAGTGTCATGTCAGACTAGAAATAAAAATGAACTTTGGAGAATTGATTTTTCAGTTACCATCAACAGTGAAAAAGAATATAAGAAACATTGAGAAAATTCGTGTTAGAATTATTAATCTTACTTTTTCGGTCATATTTAATAATATATATATATATATATATATATATATATATATATATATATATATATATATATATATATATATATATATATATATATATATATATATATATATATATATATATATATATATATATATATATATATATATATATATGAAGTATTATACCAAACAAATTTCACTGATATTGTTCCATATATTGTCATTTGATGATCTATTATAATACAACTTACATACAATCAATTCACACTCACATATTCATGTCACAATTATGAGCACACAAATGTTTTCTTTTACAGCAAATATATTATTTATTCTGATTTTTTTAACAATATGTACATGCACTCACTCAGTATGTTTAGGTTTATATATTATTACTGGACATTTAGAAGTTCTAAAGAAAATGATACTCTTTGAAGCACTTCACTTGACAAAGGGGCGCGCCAGACTGTTCGCACCATGTTAGCACCATTTACGTTTTTGTAAGACCACTTTGTGTGGTCTTACAAACAATGCACTGCACGCTTTCCAGTTGGTGGTATATTTTCTATTGAGTGTATTTGAAAGCCCCTCCCTGTAAGCCAGCTTGGGTGTAGTACCAAGAGTTCAATATTGGGTTCTGAATGGCTCTTTGTTTGTCAGGAATGTCTTTGCCAAACGTTTTTAGTAATTGTGTCAGAAGGGATAAACTAAAAGCACGGAAACTTGGTTTACAATTTGTTATCATCAGATACATATTGTAACTGTTCAGCATGGTTACGTCAACAAGGTGAAAAAACATCTTCTACGTCCACTTCATTGTTTTACGTACACACTCGACAACACCCACCATCATGTCACATTTATCGACAAAATGCATGTTTATGTTATAGTCCATGACACAATCTGGTTTATATATTTGTTCTTTGGTTACTTTGTTCACCTTGCCACTGTGCACTATTGTACCAGTGTGAATGGTTGTCAGCATGTTCACATCTCGCCTGTTTTTCCACTGCATTGAAAGTATTTGATCAGTTTAGATTATCTGGCATTCACCTACTGCAATATTATTGTCAAACACTTGCATTTTCATTCTTACCATTACTGAGCCACACACTTCAGTTCTGTTTTCAAGCAAGAATCTAGTTAGCAAGGGACTTGTATAATAGTTGTCAGTGAATAAAATGTGACCCATGTTCAGCCATGGTGTCATCATTGTCTTTAGTACTAGCTGAGAAACCATGTTGATCATTATCGGGAATGTCAACATTAGTACCAGAATAAAATATGTGTAAGACCATTCCTGTTTCACCGCCAAAGAGCACAAAGAATTTTAATTCAGATCTGTGGCGTTTGGAGGGAATATACAGTTTAAGGTCTACACGTCCGTTGAAAAGTACAGGCAATTCATCAATCACCAGCTTCTGAGCAGGTACGTAGAAATCTCTGAACTTTCCAGTCAGTTCATTAAGAACGTGCCTCACCTTTCTAAGTCTATCATCTGCAATCAGGTCTTCATTATTTGCAAAATGAAGACACTTAAGGAGTAACACAAACCTGTCATGAGACATACTTTTCAAAAACAGGTGTTGGAGCACAAGTCTTTTTTTGAAAAAACAGCACCATCTGTTGCACGTAATAGGAACACACGCTGTACTAAAAATGTTTTGATTCCATTTCAATGTTTCTGATTCCATTCATAACTTGAATTGATAGCTTGAATAACTTGAATAACATTGATAACTTGAATAACATTTTGATTTAATTATTTTGCGTGACATTCATTTCATGAGTATAGTTTTTTTTGTTTACATTGTTTTCCA
>WNGS01003133.1:86228-117140 GCA_020271785.1 Procambarus virginalis | reverse complement strand
ACCTATGAGTCACATTTTGTCACATTTGTCAACTATGAGTCACATATGTGAGTTGCTTAGAGTAACTGGCATATTATCGGTATAAAAAGTCGTAATTCAAACTGCAAATATGTGCTGTGACGGTAAAGTGTTGGAGTATGGTGTTCGGCAGTCCTCCAATGGCAGGTGTTAATGCCTGGTCACACATACAAAAAAAAAGAGACTGCTTGCCTGTTTGTCTGTGGTAAGGTAAGGGAAGACACGCAAAACACAAAGTATAAACAATGAAACTTTAATTACTTTAGAAAATAAAATATGAACAAAGACAATCCCTTGGCTTAAATTAAATTGTAAAGTCAAAAACACAAAAAAATCATAAATAATTATTAGAGATGAAATTTACAATAATGCAAAATAATGTGCAATAAAAATCAGGTGCTGAGAGTATTGGCTAAAGCTGCTATCTCCCTTAGTATACGACCGCCAGAGCTTAATATACCAGAGAGAGATGTCAACTGTGAGAGCACAACGAATATTCTGAGGAAGACGGCTGAGCTGGCCCAGACGTCGACTCGGGTAGATGGTGTGAGTGGTGCAGGTGTGCTGTGCTGTCGGCTACACCAGCCAATCAGAAGGCAGGCAGTTGGAGAATGGTAGTTAGCTCGTCAGAGACGGGCGGTGAGTCTGCTGGTGGGAGGTGAAGGGACGGTTTGCAGGGTACGTTTTGCTTCCTGGTCAAAACGTTTTGTGCTAATGGTGGACGTATCTTGAAAGTAGCCTCTTGTACTTGTGATATGTCGTAACTGATATAGGGAAGAGCAGGCTCAATCTCTCTTGAAAGAGATTATCGTCACAACTCTCCCCCGAAGCCTGCGGTTCCGGAAGAAGTTACGTCTTCAGGTGGTAGAGTGGTAGGTGGAGCTGCCTCTACCTCATGAACTCTGGAGAGGGCGCCGGCTATGATGTTGTCAGAACCCTTGATGTAGATCTCCAGGTTGAAATCTTGTAGATCTAGAGCCCATCGTAGAAGACGTTGATTATTGAATTGGGCTTGATGCAAGAAGCGTAGAGGATTGTGGTTCGAGTAGATGGTGGTAGACCGAGCACCTTGGAGGTATGGTGCAAAGTGCTGTAAATTCAGGACGATGGAGAGGAGCTCCTTCTCGATAGTGCTGTAATTTTTCTGGTGGGGTTTCAACTTGTAGCTGTAGTAGCTAACAGGTAGAACCTACGCCTCGTTGCTGCATCCGGACACCCCCGATGCCGGTACCACTGGCGTCGACATGGAGGATGAAAGGCTTCGTGATATCTGGTGAGGCGAGAATAGGATTAGAAGATGGTAAAGGAGCACCATTATGGTCCTGAAAATAATTATGAAGATCAGTTAGGATTTCAGAGTTGGAAGGCACTGACTCAGTGTCAGTGCTTTCGGGAGGAGAAGCAGGGAAGGTCTCACTGTGGAGGTATGGACCTTTAAAGGTAGAGTAGGTTAGCAACACAGTGGGGGGAGTACCGTTATGTAGCTTCAGGAGGTTGACGTGGCACAACTGGGTCTTCCGCCGCCTATCTGGAGTTTCTAGAACGTAGTTGTGGTTGTTTCTGCACTCCTTGATGCGGTAGGGTCCTGAAAACCTGTTTTGCAAAGGAGAACCTGGGATAGGAAAGTAGGCAAGCACGAAGTCTCCCGGTTTAAATTTCCTTACTTTGCTGTTCTGGTCGTAATGAGACTTCATCCTCTCTTGGGCTTTCAATAGATTGTTCTTGGCAAAGTTATGCACCCTCTCTAGAATGTGTTGTAGGTTTTGAAGAAACTGGGGCACATTCTGATGCTCACTGAAGGTGGCATCACGTAGAGAGTCTTTGAAAGCTTTGAGAGGGGTACGACACTTACGTCCGTAGAGCATCTCATAAGGAGGTACTCCTAGAGACTCATTTGGAAGACTTCTGAAAATACACATAATGAGGTCAAGTTGTTTATTCCAATCCTTAGAGGTCTCATTGCAAAACTTCTTTAGGAGTGCTTTAATAGTGTGATGACTACGCTCAAGAGAACCCTGTGAAGCAGGATGATAGGGGCTGGACAGTACCTGTGTGATGTTGAACTCTTCCAGTGTCCGCTTGAAGAGATCACTGGTGAAGTTGGTGCCACAATCACTCTGAACCTCCCTTGGAAATCCATACTGGGTTAAGATCTTCAGTAAGTGTTTCACCACAGTAGCAGCCGTAATGTTCTTTACTGGAAATGCTATGGGGAATCTGGTGGTAGGACACAGGATGGTTAGTATATAGGCGTTGCCCGAATTGGTCCGAGGTAAAGGACCAACACAGTCTATAACAAGTCTGTGGAAAGGTTCCGCAGGCACCTGGATGGGTGTCAGTGGTGCTCTGGGGATAGAGATTTTCGGTTTACCTGCCATCTGACATGTGACACTGTTTAACGTATTGTTTGACGTTATTAACCATACCTGGCCAGTAGTAGTCTTGTCGAATTCCGTGGTAGGTTTTGTTAAAACCGTAGTGTGAAAGTGCTCCGTAGGCCAGGTGTAGAATAGTGGGCCGTAGGCTGGTGGGAATCACTAGTTGTTCGACGTTGGCCCAATCGTCGTCCTCCTTCAGTTTACTGGGTCTGTATCTGCAGACCCAGTAAAGCAGCTCGTTTTCTAGGAAGAACCCAGGAATACTGTCAGGTTGAGTCTCAGCCTGGGAGAATAATGGTGTCAAAGTAAGATCTTCCCTCTGTAACTTACGGAACTCCAACGCGGTAAGATTCGGGGGTAGTTTCAGAGGGTCTTGAGGGACAGCGGTAGAAGTAGAGTCAGCTGTTTGCGGTCGTGCAGCTTGTGCACGGATGGTCACTAAAACCGGAGGAGAAACTTCATCACTCTCTTGAACCTTTGCTGGAACATACTCAAAGATAGGATTATCCAATACAGAGGTACACACCTGGGGTTTGTCCATGACGATCAGGTTGGTCGGTTGCAGGTCTTCTGCCAAGTCGTTGCCCAGGAGAAGTTGCACTCCAGGCATGGGAAAAGGCTTTTCCCTGATGGCGACTTGGACTTCACCGGTCACGAAGGGACAATCCAGGTGGACTCTGGCGAGAGGATAAGGAGTAGTAGCAGTGAGGTCAGTGATGAAGACGGTTTCCCCGGTGTAGGCGACATTGGGCACAGCTGATTTCAAGATTATTGATTGAAGAGCCGCTGTGTCCCTCAAGATCTTCAGTTTGAAACGTCCCTCCGAATCTGAACCGTTGGTAGAGACAGTTCCAGGATACAGGTGTTTACTGAAGAGAGAAAGATCATTAACATGAACACCAACATTCATCACAGGCTTACCGGACTTAGGAGGAGTCTGTTTGGGTTTAGTAGATTCAGTAGTACCTTTGTATTGAGACTTACCACATTTATCTATGGTATGTCCATAGAGTCTACAATACTTACAGTACAATTGCAAGCTAGCTTGGTCTGCACTCACTTTCTCGTAACTGTACCAAGACTTCTTACTGGTAGGTGGTTCTGGTGTCAGCCGGTTGATGAGGCTGTAGGTGTCAGCCGACTTCGCACATTTTACGTAATCGGTCTCTTCTTTATCTGCTAAATATAAACGGACAGGAGGAGGTACACGCCTCAAGAATTCTTCAACTAGCATGAGGTTGGCGAGTTCTGCAAAGATAGAGACATGTGCTGCTTCCAGCCATTTCATAAAATATCTCCTTTTGGTGTTGGCAAATTCTAGAAAGGTGGTGGTACTTGCCTTAAGGTGATCACGGAATTTCCGTCGGTAGCTTTCGGTGGAGAGAAGGTAGGCGTCCAACACTGCTTGCTTCAGGGTCTGGTAGTCATTCTCAGACGCCAAAGTACTGAGGGTGACTGCAGCTCTACCTGTGAGATGTACTCTGAGAAGGGTAGCCCATTGGTCAGCAGGCCAGCTAAGTTGATTAGCTAGGGTCTCAAAGGTGGTAAAGAATACGTCGATCTCTGACTCTACGAACGGTGGCATTAACTTACTTGCATGGGAGACATTGAAAAATACTGGAAGACTGGCGGTAGCTTGCTGACGTTGAGCTTGGTGTGTAGTTCCCAACTCTAGTTCTTGTCGACGACATGCTAGAGCCAGATCCGCTTGCTGTTTTTCATGCTCGCGTTGCATCTCCAGGTGACGTTGTTTTACTTCCAGCTGTATTCGCTCACGCTCTTTGAATAGGGCCATCTCACGTTCTTGCTCTTCCTTCTTCATGGCAGCCTCTCGTTCCTTGAGGGCGGCCTCTTCTTTCCTGATGGCAGCTGCTTCCTTTTGTTGCTCCCGCTCGATCTTGGCAAGTTCGAGTTTGAGTTTCATAGTGGCCAAATCTTGTTTATATGCAATAGTGTAATGTTCGTGAGTGTCAGAGTCTATTACCCCTTCATCTAAAAAGTGATCTAAGAGTATGTTGTATATCTCATTCTTGTTGGCTCCATGGGGAACATCTAGTTGATACTCATGTGCAAGAGTTTGTAATTCGGTCCTCTTGGCACGACTTAAATTCCCTATTTCACCTGCTGGATTAGTACGGAAAGCTTGGAGACGAAACATGGTGAAAATTAGCAAATAAATGGACAACGAATATACTGTTGTGAAATGGTGAATGTCAGAAACAGGACAACGTGGCAACTGGTACCTATCCTGTGGAATAGTTAACAATAAATGTTATTTCAAGATGGTAAATGATTAATAAATCAAGACCGCAGGAAATCTTGTACCCGGTACTCACTGTAGGAGAATAAGGGCAAGAAAATCCTACTAAGTAAGTGAAACTGAGTTTCTAAAACAAGTTTTTTTTTTTTTTTTTTTTTTTTTTTTTTTTACATGCAAAACATGCAAATTAAATACAATAAAAAACAAATAGAAAAACATTTCAAAACAAAGAAAAAAAAAGAAAACCAGCAGCCAGAAGGGCTGACAGTACAGTATAACAAAATTACAAAACTCGAGAAAGGCATTGAAAAGGCAGTACAAAAGATAAACAATTGCAAAACAACAAAACACAGGAACATGTCAAAACAGAACAGTATAAAACAAAAACAAGATGGATAACACGCAATCAAAAGAAAACCATCGTTACATACACAACAACAAAACAAAACACCGGCCTGAAGGACCGAGAACAAAACAACAGAATGAACAAACGGAAGTATTACAAAAAATGCAATAAGAACATACACCACACCATAATCCACACAAATTCAAAACAAAAACTAATACAACACGTAAGCATAAAATAAAAAACACATAGGGCACGGTAACAACATGAAAGTTAAGACATGAAGGCCAGACACACACACACCCAAACACCCGCCTCGCCACAAAACACAGGGAGAGGCACGGGCACAAACTACCAGAAGGCAGACAAAACAGCCAGAAGGGCACACAGCACAAAAGAATACAATCACTCGTATTTTCGCGGAAACGCGTCCCGAGAGAATCGTACATGGTACGCCTCCCATCGTAACCACTGCCAAGGGTCCTGACCATCCACCGGGGACGCCATCTTATCCGGGACGTTGGCCACAAACACCCGCAAACATGGCACCCAAACCGTATCACACCGGTACCGAGTGACCGGTACATGGTCCCACACCTCATCGCCGAAAGGTAGCTCAGCAACCCGCGACCAGTGACCCGACGGCATCACAGACTTCGGTGACCCGGTCAAGTGCCCAACGGTCAACCTCCGAGGAGGGAGCGTGGTAGAAGGCACCACCACAGGGGCACCAGCGCCCACGGGCACACCACCGTACGACCGCGGGGGAACCGAACCACGCACGTCTTTCCGTAAGGTCACCACCAGGCCACGCCCGGACCCACCATCCCCACCCACTCCGGCAGCGGAGGCCACCACTCCCCACCGCGGAGAGGCCCCCGGCGGAGAAGGAACAGCAGGCACACCCGAGACACGGACACCAATGTCAGCAGGCGCATGGACGTCCGCCACCACTAACTGCGGAGCCAGCAGCGTAACCGGAACCACTCCATCCACACCCGAGGCCTCACAGTCACTAAAGTCCCCAACATCGGCCCAGGGAGACGACGAAGGCCGGGATCGTTTGGGCACCGGCCTGAGATCGTCAGAGCCGGAAGCCGACCCAGAAACATGGGCACTACTAGCCGGACGAACTGACGTCCGCCGCAAAACGGCAGCAGCCTCGACCACAGGGGGAACCGGACCACACACAACAGGGGACCCCACAGCCACCCCAGCACCCAGCACAGCCGGGATCCGAGGCGAGGATGCAGGGCCAGGCGCAGCAGCTGAAGACAGGTGATCAGACGGTGAGGAGGGCGCAGCAGAAAGGCCCACTGGAGCAGCAGGGACAGGAGCAGGAGGATCCACCGATGGCATCGCAACATCCTGAGGAGGGCCGGCGACATCCGGGGGAACGTCAGGCGACGCCGGGGTAGCCGCAACAACGAGCGGGTCGGTCACTGCATCCCCGGAGTCCTCGTCCAGGGGAAGCGGAGGGAAATCTTCTTCCCTGAATAGGTTGACAGGGGCAACCGGAGCCGCATCGCACCCGGCAGCCTGATGCCCCACCAGGCCACACCGGAAACAGGTCCGAGGTTGTCGGGCATAGTACACCCGTATGTAACACCCCAGAAGCCGGACCGAAGATGGAATATCCGACCGCAGGCGCATCCCCAAGGTGCGAATGTTCGTCCGTCTCCCGGCATACCTCCCAGAGGATATCGTGTTGACCCTCACACTGATGACCGCTCCAAACCGCTGAAAGTAACGCCGAAGAAGATCCTCGGGAAACTCCAGGGGCGCCCCATGCACACTGACATAAGTCAGCGCACCACTCCGGTCGGATATGGAGACAGAGCCGGCACCACCCGGCATCGACAACGAGCGTCCCTCGTAACGACTGAGGAAATCACGGTATACCTCCTCCGTCACAAGCTTGATGACAACTCGATGGGCAGTCACAAGCTCAATACCGTCAACGTCCATCACAGGGACATGAAGCAAGTCGCACAGAACCACGGCTACTTCCGGATATCCAGCACGACCAGTGAACTCCAGGCCCACGGAGTTCACGCGCTTAATAGATGGAAGGGGACCACCCATGGTAAGCTCGCCACGTCAACACGCAGCCCGCAGCAACAACAGGGGGGGGGGGCAGAAACTCCCACACCCCCTCTGGTGACGAAAACGGCAAACACCTCAAACCACCAGAGGCCAGACGACACGTCTGTACCCCACGGCAGCTCCAGGCGGACTCCAAGTTTCTAAAACAAGTGAAACATTTAATTGCTCCAAAAGTGAATTAGGTAGTCCAAGAATGTAGGAATACCTTGCCGAGTCTCTATAGGACATAAAGCAAGTTTTTCCCACTGAAATGAAATATGATACTTACAGAATTAGCGAACTTTGTGCTCTGAAAAAAAAGAAAGCTAATTTCCTACCTAAGTAAATATCATCATCTCTGACCGATGTGTAGGAGTGCGAGTGTCAACTGGTGACGAGAACTGTTGCCGAGATCCCAACTCGTCAATAAAGTCCGTGCCAGAGGAACTATGGCCCTCTTTATCCTCCTAGAGTCGGATTGCAGAAGAATGGGTGCTATTGACCCAAAGACAAACCAAAGTACCAGGGTACCCAAAATGATGATCTGCCAAAAATATGAGAAATATCCTAGGGACAAAAGGTGGTAAACACGGGTAATAACACGGAGGGAGAGATGACCAATTAAGAGAATGACTGAGGCCTACAGTCACCACGTAATCCAAAGTTGTCTCACACTCATAATATGCTACTCCCGGAATGCACAATAAACACAGCACCATATGAATAAGAAAATTGAATATTGAAAATATTGAAAAGCAAGTGTATTAAAGCCAAGTACGCTTACCACAAAGTTACGTTCTGGTATCAGTACCTGAGTGAAGCTCCTAGGACAGGCCCCCCATGTATGTGATGGTAAAGTGTTGGAGTAAGGTGTTCGGCAGTCCTCCAGTGGCAGGTGTCAATGCCTGGTCACACATACAAAAAAAAAGAGACTGCTTGCCTGTTTGTCTGTGGTAAGGTAAGGGAAGACACGCAAAACGCAAAGTATAAATAATGAAACTTTAATTAATTTAGAAAAGCAAAATATAAATAAAGACAATCTCTTGGCTTACGTGAACTTTTTAAACAAAGCAAAAAACACAAATTAAAATAAATAATACTAGAGAACAATAAAAGTAAAAGTGCAATGTAAATCAGGTGCTGAGAATATTGGCTATAGCTGCTACCTCCCTTAGTATACGTCAGCCAGGGCTATAATATACCAGAGAGAGATATCAAATAAAGAGAGCACAGGGATATTCTGAGGAAGGTCTGCTGGAGCGACCTAGACGTCGACTCGGCAAGATGGCATGCGTGGTGCAAGTGCAGTAAGCTGACAGCGACACCAGCCAATCAAAAGGCAGGCAGGTGGAGACTGGTAGTTAGCTCATTGAAGTGTCGTGCTGATTCGTTGTGACGGGGGGGGGGTGAAGGTGGGTATGCAGGGTACGTTTTGCTTCCTGGTTAAAACGTTTTGTGCTACTGCTGGACGTATCTTGGATGCAGCATCTTGTATTTGTAGTAGTTGACGTAACTGATATAGGGAAGAGCAGGCTCAATCTCTCTTGAAAGAGATTCTCTCTCTCTCTCTCTCTCTCTCTCTCTCTCTCTCTCTCTCTCTCTCTCTCTCTCTCTCTCTCTCTCTCTCTCTCTCTCTCTCTCTATATATATATATATATATATATATGCAAACAAGCCTGAATGGTCCCCAGGACTAGATACAACTGAAAACTCACACCCCAGAAGTGACTGGAACCCATACTCCCAGGAGCAACGCAACTGGTATGTACAGGGAAGCCTTAAACCACTTGACCATCACGACCGGACATAAGGAAGTGATAGCCGAGGCTATATGAGGCACTTCCCCGCCGGCACTCGGATGGTAATCTTGGGCATAGCATTTTATCAAATCACCTCATTTTTTGGGGCAACACGTGAGGAACACAAATGCAAACAAGCCTGAATGGTCCCCAGGACTAGATACAACTGAAAACTCACACCCCAGAAGTGACTCGAACCCATACTCCCAGGAGCAACGCAACTGGTATGTACAGGGAAGCCTTAAACCACTTGACCATCACGACCGGACATAAGGAAGTGATAGCCGAGGCTATATGAGCCACTTCCCCGCCGGCACTCGGATGGTTATCTTGGGCATAGCATTTTATCAAATCACCTCATTTTTTGGGGCAACACGTGAGGAACACAAATGCAAACAAGCCTGAATGGTCCCCAGGACTAGATACAACTGAAAACTCACACCCCAGAAGTGACTCGAACCCATACTCCCAGGAGCAACGCAACTGGTATGTACAGGGACGCCTTAAACCACTTGACCATCACGACCGGACATAAGGAAGTGATAGCCGAGGCTATATGAACCACTTCCCCGCCGGCACTCGGATGGTAATCTTGGGCATAGCATTTTATCAAATCACCTCATTTTTTGGGGCAACACGTGAGGAACACAAATGCAAACAAGCCTGAATGGTCCCCAGGACTAGATACAACTGAAAACTCACACCCCAGAAGTGACTCGAACCCATACTCCCAGGAGCAACGCAACTGGTATGTACAGGGACGCCTTAAACCACTTGACCATCACGACCGGACATAAGGAAGTGATAGCCGAGGCTATATGAACCACTTCCCCGCCGGCACTCGGATGGTAATCTTGGGCATAGCATTTTATCAAATCACCTCATTTTTTGGGGCAACACGTGAGGAACACAAATGCAAACAAGCCTGAATGGTCCCCAGGACTAGATACAACTGAAAACTCACACCCCAGAAGTGACTCGAACCCATACTCCCAGGAGCAACGCAACTGGTATGTACAGGGACGCCTTAAACCACTTGACCATCACGACCGGACATAAGGAAGTGATAGCCGAGGCTATATGAACCACTTCCCCGCCGGCACTCGGATGGTAATCTTGGGCATAGCATTTTATCAAATCACCTCATTTTTTGGGGCAACACGTGAGGAACACAAATGCAAACAAGCCTGAATGGTCCCCAGGACTAGATACAACTGAAAACTCACACCCCAGAAGTGACTCGAACCCATACTCCCAGGAGCAACGCAACTGGTATGTACAGGGACGCCTTAAACCACTTGACCATCACGACCGGACATAAGGAAGTGATAGCCGAGGCTATATGAACCACTTCCCCGCCGGCACTCGGATGGTAATCTTGGGCATAGCATTTTATCAAATCACCTCATTTTTTGGGGCAACACGTGAGGAACACAAATGCAAACAAGCCTGAATGGTCCCCAGGACTAGATACAACTGAAAACTCACACCCCAGAAGTGACTCGAACCCATACTCCCAGGAGCAACGCAACTGGTATGTACAGGGACGCCTTAAACCACTTGACCATCACGACCGGACATAAGGAAGTGATAGCCGAGGCTATATGAACCACTTCCCCGCCGGCACTCGGATGGTAATCTTGGGCATAGCATTTTATCAAATCACCTCATTTTTTGGGGCAACACGTGAGGAACACAAATGCAAACAAGCCTGAATGGTCCCCAGGACTAGATACAACTGAAAACTCACACCCCAGAAGTGACTCGAACCCATACTCCCAGGAGCAACGCAACTGGTATGTACAGGGACGCCTTAAACCACTTGACCATCACGACCGGACATAAGGAAGTGATAGCCGAGGCTATATGAACCACTTCCCCGCCGGCACTCGGATGGTAATCTTGGGCATAGCATTTTATCAAATCACCTCATTTTTTGGGGCAACACGTGAGGAACACAAATGCAAACAAGCCTGAATGGTCCCCAGGACTAGATACAACTGAAAACTCACACCCCAGAAGTGACTCGAACCCATACTCCCAGGAGCAACGCAACTGGTATGTACAGGGACGCCTTAAACCACTTGACCATCACGACCGGACATAAGGAAGTGATAGCCGAGGCTATATGAACCACTTCCCCGCCGGCACTCGGATGGTAATCTTGGGCATAGCATTTTATCAAATCACCTCATTTTTTGGGGCAACACGTGAGGAACACAAATGCAAACAAGCCTGAATGGTCCCCAGGACTAGATACAACTGAAAACTCACACCCCAGAAGTGACTCGAACCCATACTCCCAGGAGCAACGCAACTGGTATGTACAGGGACGCCTTAAACCACTTGACCATCACGACCGGACATAAGGAAGTGATAGCCGAGGCTATATGAACCACTTCCCCGCCGGCACTCGGATGGTAATCTTGGGCATAGCATTTTATCAAATCACCTCATTTTTTGGGGCAACACGTGAGGAACACAAATGCAAACAAGCCTGAATGGTCCCCAGGACTAGATACAACTGAAAACTCACACCCCAGAAGTGACTCGAACCCATACTCCCAGGAGCAACGCAACTGGTATGTACAGGGACGCCTTAAACCACTTGACCATCACGACCGGACATAAGGAAGTGATAGCCGAGGCTATATGAACCACTTCCCCGCCGGCACTCGGATGGTAATCTTGGGCATAGCATTTTATCAAATCACCTCATTTTTTGGGGCAACACGTGAGGAACACAAATGCAAACAAGCCTGAATGGTCCCCAGGACTAGATACAACTGAAAACTCACACCCCAGAAGTGACTCGAACCCATACTCCCAGGAGCAACGCAACTGGTATGTACAGGGACGCCTTAAACCACTTGACCATCACGACCGGACATAAGGAAGTGATAGCCGAGGCTATATGAGCCACTTCCCCGCCGGCACTCGGATGGTAATCTTGGGCATAGCATTTTATCAAATCACCTCATTTTTTGGGGCAACACGTGAGGAACACAAATGCAAACAAGCCTGAATGGTCCCCAGGACTAGATACAACTGAAAACTCACACCCCAGAAGTGATTCGAACCCATACTCCCAGGAGCAACATTTTATCAAATCACCTCATTTTTTGGGGCAACACGTGAGGAACACAAATGCAAACAAGCCTGAATGGTCCCCAGGACTAGATACAACTGAAAACTCACACCCCAGAAGTGACTCGAACCCATACTCCCAGGAGCAACGCAACTGGTATGTACAGGGACGCCTTAAACCACTTGACCATCACGACCGGACATAAGGAAGTGATAGCCGAGGCTATATGAACCACTTCCCCGCCGGCACTCGGATGGTAATCTTGGGCATAGCATTTTATCAAATCACCTCATTTTTGGGGGCAACACGTGAGGAACACAAATGCAAACAAGCCTGAATGGTCCCCAGGACTAGATACAACTGAAAACTCACACCCCAGAAGTGACTCGAACCCATACTCCCAGGAGCAACGCAACTGGTATGTACAGGGACGCCTTAAACCACTTGACCATCACGACCGGACATAAGGAAGTGATAGCCGAGGCTATATGAACCACTTCCCCGCCGGCACTCGGATGGTAATCTTGGGCATAGCATTTTATCAAATCACCTCATTTTTTGGGGCAACACGTGAGGAACACAAATGCAAACAAGCCTGAATGGTCCCCAGGACTAGATACAACTGAAAACTCACACCCCAGAAGTGACTCGAACCCATACTCCCAGGAGCAACGCAACTGGTATGTACAGGGACGCCTTAAACCACTTGACCATCACGACCGGACATAAGGAAGTGATAGCCGAGGCTATATGAGCCACTTCCCCGCCGGCACTCGGATGGTAATCTTGGGCATAGCATTTTATCAAATCACCTCATTTTTTGGGCAACACGTGAGGAACACAAATGCAAACAAGCCTGAATGGTCCCCAGGACTAGATACAACTGAAAACTCACACCCCAGAAGTGACTCGAACCCATACTCCCAGGAGCAACGCAACTGGTATGTACAGGGACGCCTTAAACCACTTGACCATCACGACCGGACATAAGGAAGTGATAGCCGAGGCTATATGAGCCACTTCCCCGCCGGCACTCGGATGGTAATCTTGGGCATAGCATTTTATCAAATCACCTCATTTTTGGGGCAACACGTGAGGAACACAAATGCAAACAAGCCTGAATGGTCCCCAGGACTAGATACAACTGAAAACTCACACCCCAGAAGTGACTCGAACCCATACTCCCAGGAGCAACGCAACTGGTATGTACAGGGACGCCTTAAACCACTTGACCATCACGACCGGACATAAGGAAGTGATAGCCGAGGCTATATGAGCCACTTCCCGCCGGCACTCGGATGGTAATCTTGGGCATAGCATTTTATCAAATCACCTCATTTTTTGGGGCAACACGTGAGGAACACAAATGCAAACAAGCCTGAATGGTCCCCAGGACTAGATACAACTGAAAACTCACACCCCAGAAGTGACTCGAACCCATACTCCCAGGAGCAACGCAACTGGTATGTACAGGGACGCCTTAAACCACTTGACCATCACGACCGGACATAAGGAAGTGATAGCCGAGGCTATATGAGCCACTTCCCCGCCGGCACTCGGATGGTAATCTTGGGCATAGCATTTTATCAAATCACCTCATTTTGGGGGCAACACGTGAGGAACACAAATGCAAACAAGCCTGAATGGTCCCCAGGACTAGATACAACTGAAAACTCACACCCCAGAAGTGACTCGAACCCATACTCCCAGGAGCAACGCAACTGGTATGTACAGGGACGCCTTAAACCACTTGACCATCACGACCGGACATAAGGAAGTGATAGCCGAGGCTATATGAGCCACTTCCCCGCCGGCACTCGGATGGTAATCTTGGGCATAGCATTTTATCAAATCACCTCATTTTGGGGGGCAACACGTGAGGAACACAAATGCAAACAAGCCTGAATGGTCCCCAGGACTAGATACAACTGAAAACTCACACCCCAGAAGTGACTCGAACCCATACTCCCAGGAGCAACGCAACTGGTATGTACAGGACGCCTTAAACCACTTGACCATCACGACCGGACATAAGGAAGTGATAGCCGAGGCTATATGAGCCACTTCCCCGCCGGCACTCGGATGGTAATCTTGGGCATAGCATTTTATCAAATCACCTCATTTTGGGGGGCAACACGTGAGGAACACAAATGCAAACAAGCCTGAATGTTCCAGGACTAGATACAACTGAAAACTCACACCCCAGAAGGACTCGAACCATACTCCCGGAGCAACGCAACTGGTATGTACAGTATCAAATCACCTCATTTTTTGGGGCAACACGTGAGGAACACAAATGCAAACAAGCCTGAATGGTCCCCAGGACTAGATACAACGAAAACTCACACCCCAGAAGTGACTCGAACCATACTCCCAGGAGCAACGCAACTGGTATGTACAGGGACGCCTTAAACCACTTGACCATCACGACCGGACATAAGGAAGTGATAGCGAGGCTATATGAGCCATTCCCCGCCGGCACTCGTGGTAATCTTGGGCATAGCATTTTATCAAATCACCTCATTTTTTGGGGCAACACGTGAGGAACACAAATGCAAACAAGCCTAATGGTTCCCAGGACTAGATACAACTGAAAACTCACACCCCAGAAGTGACTGAACCCATACTCCCAGGAGCAACGCAACTGGTATGTACAGGGACGCCTTAAACCACTTGACCATCACGACCGGACATAAGGAAGTGATAGCCGAGGCTATATGAGCCACTTCCCCGCCGGCACTCGGATGGTAATCTTGGGCATAGCATTTTATCAAATCACCTCATTTTTTTGGGCAACACTGAGGAACACAAATGCAAACAAGCCTGAATGGTCCCCAGGACAGATACAACTGAAAACTACACCCCAGAAGTGACTCGACCCATACTCCCAGGAGCAACGCAACTGGTATGTACAGGGACGCCTTAAACCACTTGACCATCACGACCGGACATAAGGAAGTGATAGCCAGGCTATATGAGCCACTTCCCGCCGGCACTCGGATGGTAATCTTGGGCATAGCATTTTATCAAATCACCTCATTTTTTGGGGCAACACGTGAGGAACACAAATGCAAACAAGCCTGAATGGTCCCCAGGACTAGATACAACGAAAACTCACACCCCAGAAGTGACTCGAACCCATACTCCCAGGAGCAACGCAACTGGTATGTACAGGGACGCCTTAAACCACTTGACCATCACGACCGGACATAAGGAAGTGATAGCCGAGGCTATATGAGCCACTTCCCGCCGGCACTCGGATGGTAATCTTGGGCATAGCATTTTATCAAATCACCTCATTTTGGGGGGCACGTGAGGAACACAAATGCAAACAAGCCTGAATGGTCCCCAGACTAGATACAACTGAAAACTCACACCCCAGAAGTGACTCGAACCCATACTCCAGGAGCAACGCAACTGGTATGTACAGGGACGCCTTAAACCACTTGACCATCACGACCGGACATAAGGAAGTGATAGCCGAGGCTATATGAGCCACTTCCCCCCGGCACTCGGATGGTATCTTGGGCATAGCATTTTATCAAATCACCTCATTTTTTGGGGCACACGTGAGGAACACAAATGCAAACAAGCCTGATGGTCCCCAGGACTAGATACAACTGAAAACTCACACCCCAGAAGTGACTCGAACCCATACTCCCAGGACAACGCAACTGGTATGTACAGGGACGCCTTAAACCACTTGACCATCACGACCGGACATAAGGAAGTGATAGCCAGGCTATATGAGCCACTTCCCCGCCGGCACTCGGATGGTAATCTTGGGCATAGCATTTTATCAAATCACCTCTTTTTTGGGGCAACACTGAGGAACACAAATGCAAACAAGCCTGAATGGTCCCCAGGACTAGATACAACTGAAAACTCACACCCCAGAAGTGACTCGAACCCATACCCCAGGAGCAACGCAGGCATAGCATTTTATCAAATCACCTCATTTTTTGGGGCAACACGTGAGGAACACAAATGCAAACACACCTGAATGGTCCCCAGGACTAGATACAACTGAAAACTCACACCCCAGAAGTGACTCGAACCCATACTCCCAGGAGCAACGCAACTGGTATGTACAGGGACGCCTTAAACCACTGGACCATCACGACCGGACATAAGGAAGTGATAGCCGAGGCTATATGAGCCACTTCCCCGCCGGCACTCGGATGGTAATCTTGGGCATAGCATTTTATCAAATCACCTCATTTTTTGGGGCAACACGTGAGGAACACAAATGCAAACACGCCTGAATGGTCCCCAGGACTAGATAGAACTGAAAACTCACACCCCAGAAGTGACTCGAACCCATACTCCCAGGAGCAACGCAACTGGTATGTACAGGGACGCCTTAAACCATTGACCATCACGACCGGACATAAGGAAGTGATAGCCGAGGCTATATGAACCACTTCCCCGCCGGCACTCGGATGGTAATCTTGGGCATAGCATTTTATCAAATCACCTCATTTTTGGGGCAACACGTGAGGAACACAAATGCAAACAAGCCTGAATGGTCCCCAGGACTAGATACAACTGAAAACTCACACCCCAGAAGTGACTCGAACCCATACTCCCAGGAGCAACGCAACTGGTATGTACAGGGACGCCTTAAACCACTTGACCATCACGACCGGACATAAGGAAGTGATAGCCGAGGCTATATGAACCACTTCCCCGCCGGCACTCGGATGGTAATCTTGGGCATAGCATTTTATCAAATCACCTCATTTTTTGGGGCAACACGTGAGGAACACAAATGCAAACAAGCCTGAATGGTCCCCAGGACTAGATACAACTGAAAACTCACACCCCAGAAGTGACTCGAACCCATACTCCCAGGAGCAACGCAACTGGTATGTACAGGGACGCCTTAAACCACTTGACCATCACGACCGGACATAAGGAAGTGATAGCCAAGGCTATATGAACCACTTCCCCGCCGGCACTCGGATGGTAATCTTGGGCATAGCATTTTATCAAATCACCTCATTTTTTGGGGCAACACGTGAGGAACACAAATGCAAACAAGCCTGAATGGTCCCCAGGACTAGATACAACTGAAAACTCACACCCCAGAAGTGACTCGAACCCATACTCCCAGGAGCAACGCAACTGGTATGTACAGGGACGCCTTAAACCACTTGACCATCACGACCGGACATAAGGAAGTGATAGCCGAGGCTATATGAACCACTTCCCCGCCGGCACTCGGATGGTAATCTTGGGCATAGCATTTTATCAAATCACCTCATTTTTTGGGGCAACACGTGAGGAACACAAATGCAAACAAGCCTGAATGGTCCCCAGGACTAGATACAACTGAAAACTCACACCCCAGAAGTGACTCGAACCCATACTCCCAGGAGCAACGCAACTGGTATGTACAGGGACGCCTTAAACCACTTGACCATCACGACCGGACATAAGGAAGTGATAGCCGAGGCTATATGAACCACTTCCCCGCCGGCACTCGGATGGTAATCTTGGGCATAGCATTTTATCAAATCACCTCATTTTTTGGGGCAACACGTGAGGAACACAAATGCAAACAAGCCTGAATGGTCCCCAGGACTAGATACAACTGAAAACTCACACCCCAGAAGTGACTCGAACCCATACTCCCAGGAGCAACGCAACTGGTATGTACAGGGACGCCTTAAACCACTTGACCATCACGACCGGACATAAGGAAGTGATAGCCGAGGCTATATGAACCACTTCCCCGCCGGCACTCGGATGGTAATCTTGGGCATAGCATTTTATCAAATCACCTCATTTTTTGGGGCAACACGTGAGGAACACAAATGCAAACAAGCCTGAATGGTCCCCAGGACTAGATACAACTGAAAACTCACACCCCAGAAGTGACTCGAACCCATACTCCCAGGAGCAACGCAACTGGTATGTACAGGGACGCCTTAAACCACTTGACCATCACGACCGGACATAAGGAAGTGATAGCCGAGGCTATATGAGCCACTTCCCCGCCGGCACTCGGATGGTAATCTTGGGCATAGCATTTTATCAAATCACCTCATTTTTGGGGGCAACACGAGAGGAACCCAAATGCAAACACGCCTGAATGGTCCCCAGGACTAGATACAACTGAAAACTCACACCCCAGAAGTGACTCGAACCCATACTCCCAGGAGCAACGCAACTGGTATGTACAGGGACGCCTTAAACCACTTGACCATCATGACCGGACATATGGAAGTGATAGCCGAGGCTATATGAGCCACTTCCCCGCCGGCACTCGGATGGTAATCTTGGGCATAGCATTTGAAGCGGGGAAGTGGTTCATATAGCTCTGGCTATCACTTCCTTATGTCCGGTCGTGATGGTCAAGCGGATTAAGGCGTCCCTGTACATACCAGTTGCGTTGCTCCTGGCAGTATGGGTTCGAGTCACTTCTGGGGTGTGAGTTTTCAGTTGTATCTAGTCCTGGGGACCATTCAGGCTTGTTTGCATATATATATATATATATATATATATATATATATATATATATATATATATATATATATATATATATATATATATCACTAAGAACTCTTTGACCCGGCCAGGATTCGAACCCATGCCGTCCAGGATCACCCCTAAACGTACACAGTACCGTGACCACCGCACCAATGATCGTCTATCGATCTATCGATCGATAGACGATCATTGGTGCGGTGGTCACGGTACTGTGTACGTTTAGGGGTGATCCTGTACGGCATGGGTTCGAATCCTGGCCGGGTCAAAGAGTTCTTAGTGATATATGGCTTGCGCGTTTATGCAGCTTTCTCACATATATATATATATATATATATATATATATATATATATATATATATATATATATATATATATATATATATATATATATATATATATATATATATGTTCCACGGCTGATAGTGCCGTATTAATCTTGTAAGATTTATCCAATTGGTGAGGTGGATAGTGTAAGTGGCGAGCCAGAAGTTGGGCGACCACTTGGTATAAGTGACTGATAGAGTCCTGATGGATTTGATCTGCAACCAGATTATAATATCATAGAGTGTAGAGGTATATATTCCCTTGTATTATATGTTAATGCTTTGTATATGTTCGGTTTTGTTATTAAATCTGTGTAGTTAACAGGTGTTTGCCCTTGTCATAGTGAGGCTTCGCAAAAAGTAGAAAAGAGAGAGAGAGAGAGAGAGAGAGAGAGAGAGAGAGAGAGAGAGAGAGAGAGAGAGAGAGAGAGAGAGAGAGAGAGAGAACCATAGCTGTGAACAGGGTAGTACAGAGTAATATTTCAGAAAAGGAGATTGAGGAGATCATCTATATAAATAAAAATGGAAATGTTCGTTTGTTCAAAATCGCTAATCTCCGAAAGTTTTACACCGATTGCATTGAAATTTTAACACAACGTTCCCTTCGAAACCGAGCGGGTTTTTATATGCATACTATATAGATGTCACGCCTAGGACGGGAAAAAACATGCTTTTTCTGAACAACTGTGTTTTGCATGTGTTTCTCATGTGAGAGAAATCTTCGAAACCTCTTTACCGATTGCTTTGATATTTTGACACAACGTTGCATTCGAATTGGCGCGTCTTTTTACGTATCTACTACATACATGCCTCACCTGTGAGAGGAAAAAACATGTTTTTTTAAAAACAGTGCCATCTGTTGGACGTAAGAGCAACACACGCTGTTATCTCCGAAAGTTCTTCACCGATTGCTTTGAAATTTGGACAAAACGTTGCATTTGAATAGGCACGCGTCTTTTTAATATACCTACTATATAGATGCCACCCCTGTGACAGGTAAAAACATGCATTTTTGAAAAACAGCGCCATCTGTTGCACATAATAGCAACATTCACGCTATACTAAATATGTCAAGAGTTCCATTTCAATGTTTCCGATTACATTGATAAATTTTATTCATATAGATTTCGATTTATTTTATTTTTTATTGAATTATTTTGTATGGCATTGTGTTGGAATTGAGCTGTGTTGTTTACCATACCGTTCATTTCGTAAGTATAAGTATAGATGCCACACCTGTGACAAGGTAAAACTATGCTTTTCTTGACAAAAAGCGCCATCTGTTGCATGTAAAAGCAACACACATTCAATACTAAATGTGTTACAATTACATTTCAATGTTTCTGATTGCAATGATAAATTGAATTTTCATAGATTTTTATTTATTTTCGCTTTGATTTAAATATTTTGCGTGAATTGCATTGGAATTGAGCTGTGTTGTTTACCATACCCTTCATTTCTTGAGTATAGTTTATTTTTTTTATTTTTTTCATATTTTCATTTAATTTTTTAACTGTTTTTCTCATATTACAGTGATGGAAACATCAGATCACTTGATGTTCCCAATTTTCTGATGGGAACATCAGACCATTTGGGAAGGCATCAGACGAGGGAGTGGGTAATGGTGGAGATGACGAGGGGACGGAAGTGAGAGATGGTGGAGAGGAAGAGGGGACAAGGGAGGGGGTAATGGTGGGGAAGGACGAGGGGACGGGGGAGTTTTAAATGACGGGGACGAGGGGATGGGGGGAATGGAGAATGGTGCGGAGGACAAAGGGACTGGGGAGTGGGTCATGGTGGGAAGGACGAGGCGATGGTGGAGTGGTGAATGGTGGAGATGACGAGGGGATGGTGGAGTTGGGAATGGTTGGGAGGCCGAGGAGACAGGTGAGGAGAGAATTGTAGGGAGGACTGAAGGGACGGAAGGTTGCTGTGGCCTGGTACTGCTAGTACCAAATAAGGAGAGACTGGGGAGTCAGGGCGGCTCGAGTGTGTGTGTGTGTGCACGTGACAACGAGGTCATTATTGGAGTCGCACCTCTCTTAAACATGGAACGTTGATTCCTCCCCAAGTGCCAGAAGTGGCCAGGGTGATCTCCTGGTCAAAATAAGTACTCTCCGGGTTTTGGGTTGGCTTGTCCGAAAGGGATGGACGACCGACCGAGATATGAGCGAGAGATAACAACAACATCATAATATTATCCTTTAATGCATCATTTATCATTTACTTATGTTGAAGTTATAGAATCACTACATATATATATATATATATATATATATATATATATATATATATATATATAATATATATATATATATATATATATATATTGTGACGGTAACGAGTTGGAAATGGTGGTCGGCAGTCTTCCAACTAGCAGGTGTCAGTGCTGGGCCACATATTAAATATTAAAAAAAAGAAAAGAAAAAAAAAGAGAAAAAAAAAGAATGACTGCGTGTTTGGTAATCTGTGGTAAGGTCAGAAACATAAAACACAATAATAAACAATGTACTTTAATAACAATAAAAAACACAATTGAAATAAATGCAAAATCTTGGCTTAATGGTAAAAAATGTCAAGTGGAAAAATAAATAAACATGAAAATAGATTACGCTAATGGGGGAGGAGAATTGACATACAAAGGTAAATAAAATATGAATGCTGGAATATATGCACTATCTATAAACCTCTATTTGACCACACAAGGTGAGTCACTTAGGTGTTCATAGGATGAGAGCACAAGATATTCTGGCTGGCAGAAACGCAAGGGACTCCAACAATAACTGGCGATGACTTGTGATTGGCGAGGAACCGGAGTGGCGTGTTGGTTGGCGGCCAATGAGAAAGCTGGATGGCCGCAAGTCGCTAGTTAGGCAGTTGAAGGGTTCGGCGCGTCGACCAGGTACTGGAGTGGGGGGAGGAGGGAGTTGCTGGTGCGTGTGGCTGTCTTGATATATACGTTTAGCCACTACAAAACGTATCTTGTATATTGTGAGGACGTGATGAAATACGAAAATAGCAGGCTAAATCTCTGATAAGAGATTGTCGTCACAATATATATATATATATATATTATATATATATATATATATATATATATATATATATATATATATATATATATATATATATGTATATATATATATATATATATATGTATATATATATATATATATATATGTATATATATATATATAAATATATATATATGTATATATATATATATATATATATATAATATATATATATATATATATATATATATATATATATGACAATGTCAGACCACGGAGGAAAAATGAAACAGGAATTTCCTTAAGTACTTTCGTATATTAATACATCTTCAGAAGGAGTCTGAAGATGTAATAATATACGAAAGTACTTAAGGAAATTACTGTTTCATTTTTCCTCCGTGGTCTGACATTGTCACATTTTAAATCACGTGTTTAATTTCGTGATACACACACACATATATATATATATATATATATATATATATATATATTAATATATATATATATATATATATGCAAACAAGCCTGAATGGTCCCATATATATATATATATATATATATATATATATATATATATATATATATATATATATATATATATATATATATATATATATATATATATATATATATATGCAAACAAGCCTGAATGGTCCCATATATATATATATATATATATATATATATATATATATATATAATATATATATATATATATATATATATATATATATGTCGTACCTAGTATCCAGAACGCACTTCTCAGCCTACTATGCAAGGCCCGAATTGCCTAATAAGCCAAGTTTTCATGAATTAATGTTGTTTTCGACTACCTAGCCTACCTAACCTAACCTAACCTAACTTTTTCGGCTACCTAACCTAACCTAACCTAACCTATAAAGATAGGTTAGGTTAGGTTAGGGAGGGTTAGTTAGGTCGGGCATATATCTACGTTAATTTTACTCCAATAAAAAAAAATTAACCTCATACATAATGAAATGGGTAGCTTTATCATTTCATAAGAAAAAAATTAGAGAAAATATATTAATTCAGGAAAACTTGGCTTATTAGGCAAATCGGGCCTTGCATAGTAGGCTGAGAAGTGCGTTCTGGCTACTAGGTACGACATATATATATATATATATTATATATATATATATATATATATATATATATATATATATATATATATATATATATATATATGTACGTATACGAGGTACGACATATATATATATATATATATATATATATATATATATATATATATATATATATATATACATATATATATATGTCGTACCTAGTAGCCAGAACGCACTTCTCAGCCTACTATGCAAGGCCCGATTTGCCTAATAAGCCAAGTTTTCATGAAATAATTGTTATTCGACTACCTAACCTACCTAACCTAACCTATCCTAACTTTTTCGGCTACCTAACCTAACCTAACCTATAAAGATAGGTTAGGTTAGGTTAGGTAGGGTTGGTTAGGTTCGGTCATATATCTACGTTAATTTTAACTCCAATAAAAAAAAATTGACCTCATACATAATGAAATGCGTAGGTTTATCATTTCATAAGAAAAAAATTTGAGAAAATATATTAATTCAGGAAAACTTGGCTTATTAGGCAAATCGGGCCTTGCATAGTAGGCCAAGAAGTGAGTTCTGGCTACTAGGTACGACATATATATATATACATATATATATGTCGTACCTAGTAGCCAGAACGCTCTTCTCAGCCTACTATGCAAGGCCCGATTTGCCTAATAAGCCAAGTTTTCATGAATTAATTGTTTTTCGACTACCTAACCTACCTAACCTAACCTAACCTAACTTTTTCGGATACCTAACGTAACCTAACCTATAAAGATAGGTTAGGTTAGGTTAGGTAGGGTTGGTTAGGTTCGGTTATATATCTACGTTAATTTTAACTCGAATAAAAAAAAAATTGACCTCATACATAATGAAATGGGTAGGTTTTTCATTTCATAAGAAAAAAATTAGAGAAAATATATTAATTCAGGAAAACTTGGCTTATTAGGCAAATCGGGCCTTGCAAAGTAGGCTGAGAAGTGCGTTCTGGCTACTAGGTACGACATATATATATATATATATATATATATATATATATATATATATATATATATATATATATATATATATATATATATATATATATATATATATATATATATATATATATATATATATATATATATATATATATATATATATATATATATATATATATATATATATATAAGCCTGAATGGTCCCATATATATATATATATATATATATATATATATATATATATATATATATATATATATATATATATATATATATATATATATATATATATATATATATATATATATATATATATTCTAGGACTGATAGGGGGATAGGCATGTTATATCATATGATTAAATCCACAAGGGCCTTGATGAGGGTTCGAACCAATGCACAGGATGATCCCAGATAAGCCTTATTAACTATGTTACTAACTAATGTAATTAGTTTAACCGTGTTTACTGTGCTATATTGGGTGTCCATAATCTAGTGTTGAAATTTCCGACACAGATACCGTATGAACGATAGGGCTAGATTAGTGTAATGCATAGTGTAATGGGACGAGAGCCGAGTGGGGAACATAATATTTGATTTTAGAAAGTATACCGACCATTTTTAAGACTTTTTTGGCTATGTGGTGTATGTGGGTGCTGAAGTTTAGTATCTTGTTTATGTATAGGCCAAGGAATTTACCCTCAAATTTTATTGTTAATGTTAACGTTGTCTATCTGAAGTTGAATTTGAAATGTTGACTATATACCAAATAAAACATAGTAGGTCTTTCCTATGTTTAGTAAGTATTTGTTGGTTGACATCCAAGAGTGGATATTTTTTAATTCATTATTTACAATATTATTTATTACGTAGGGTTTGGGGTCAGAATAGATGAAGGTAGTATCTTCAGAAAATAAATAGTATAGGTTTAAGAATGTTACAAACATTTGCAAAACCATTGATATATATATATATATATATATATATATACAAGAAATAGGAGAGGTCCTAAAATGACAGTAGGAGTGCTCTGTGGCACTCCTATTCTCAATGGTAGAGTGGGGAAAATTATGTTATTGAAGGCTTCAGATTGGTATCTGTCACTGAGACTGGGACGAATATACTTCAGGGCAAGGCCTCGGATACAATATTGGTGAATTTTAAGTAAGAGGTATTTATGGTTTACAGTATCCAAGGCCTTTCTAAGGTTAATGAAGTGGCCAGTTGGGAACTCAATTTTTTCTAGGGCTGTGTAGATTATATTAGGTCGATTAATAATGACATCATTAGTACTCTATTGGGAATGGAACCCAAACTAGCAGGGATATAATGAATTAAGTTTTACAACGTAGGAATAGAGATGTTTGTAAAAATAAAATAAAATGTTTTTGAGAGTATAGGTAGATTTGATTATGTTTTGTAATTATTTATGTCAGCTGTCTTTCCTCATTTAAGAACTGGCGTTACTATGGTTTTTTTTATAAATATCCGGAAAACTATGAGACTAAAGATTTGTTGAATAGCAAAGCTATGGGTAGTGCAAGAGCAGGGACATCACTATATACAATAGATGATATTTCACTAATGTTATCACCTTTAGTTTTAGTTATTGAATTATGGAGATAATGTCTGTCCGGCTGACTGGTGAAAGGAGTAGAGAGTTAGGATAGCTGCCTTTGAGACATGTATTAGCATGTGCCTGGGTCTCTGGGAGTTTTCTGGCAAGGTTAGCACCAATTGATGAATAGAAGCTATTCAATTCAGTAGCCGTTTCCAAGTCTGTTGCAAGTGTGTAACCATCCTTGGAGAGTTATATTTGCATGTTACGTGATTGTTGTTTAGATCCTAGGATGTTAGAGATGGCTTTCTATGTATATTTCTTATTTCTTTTTTGCTTCTTTAAATCTATTATCAAACAGGAAAGTTTGCCCCCTTCGTATCATATTGGTAAGCATTGAAGAGTACCTCTTAACGTCTTCTTTTAAAATTTCATCAATCCTATTTTATTAACTTTCGTGTTTCTTGGTAATTGTTTTAAGTATGCCACCTGTGAGCCAGGGGTTGTTTAATCTTTTGACAGTTACCTTGTTCGCGAGGAGAGGACAGTGTGCGTTATAGAGGCCTAGAGTTTTACAGAGAAATATGTTGGCTAAATAATTTATATCCTGTGTATTATTGAGTTCAGGCTCCCAGTTTATATTTGTGAAGTGCATTTATGAGGTTCCCCATTGCTGCTTTGCTGTGTAGTCTAAAGGTAAGTTTATTGGTAACCGAGGGTGTTATGTCCATGATTGTTGAGAGGAAGGCAGGATAGTGATCGGTTATTCTCTCAGTGATTATAACAGAGGCAGGGGGCTGTTATGTTAGTCCATATGTTTTCCAGGGTTGTAGCAGATGTTTCAGAAATTCGAGAGGGCTTTGTGATTGTGGGGATTAGCATACAGGAATTCATGATGTTTATGAAGTATTCGACTTCGGGGGTTATTTGTTGACAGATGTCAATGATGAAGTCGCCTAGGATGATGTGATTATTTTTGAGTTTGTTGTTTATGATTTGATTCCTTATATTATTTGAGAATGCCGTTGTATTAGAATTAGAAAATCTATAAATAGCTCCAATAGTTTTCGATGATTTGACCGATAATTGAGCAAAGGTATATTCACAGTAGTCGTCTCTATTACTAATAATACTTGTGCAATAGCACAACTGTTATTAGCAATTAGAAGGCAATTTGCAATTAATTATTATCAATTAGAAGGAAGAAGAATAAGGGGAAACTCTGGTTATCTTGATAATGGATAGCTGTACTACCTTTTTTTAGCAGGCCTGCAGTTGTTGATGACTTTATATCTGGCTATATTGTATAGTTGGGTATAGTCTTTACTTAGCTATGATTCTCTTAATATAATGAAAGATAGTTTAGTGCCTATTGCTTCAAGTAGCGCATTGATGGCATGAAAATGTTTACCAAGTAATCTGACATTTTGTTTGAATACTGAAAGGCTTGTGTTATTTCGGAGTTATTTTTTTGCAAGGTTTGCTGTGTAATAACTGCAATAGTGCTGATCAAAGTGCTGGTTATTGTAGATATGTGATAGCAGAATTTGTTCAGGGTCAATGGTAGTCTGCATGGAGTACGAATGGAGAAGACTAAGGATATTCTTGTTAGAATATGGGAAGGTGTGTGACAGTAAATTACAATACAAAATTACAATAAACAATTACAATAAACAATTACAATAAACAATTACAATAAAGATACAAATTTAGAAAATAGTCACAGGCAGATAAGAGTGGAATACAAAAAGAAAATTCGAAATGAAGGCATATGATTAGTAATAAAGTAAACTTAGGAAAATTACTAAAATTATACTAGAATAAAATAATATAGAAATAAACTAATTTCAGGAGACTAATAAAACTTGGGAACAATCACAAAAACAAATTTAGGTATAAAAATATCTATAGCAAAAAAAGCAATACACGTATAATAGGAAATAAGTAAAAGTAAACTAAGAATTAATGTAATTAGACAAGAAGGATACATATTACAAGTAAAAAATAAATATTAAATAACGATTGACAAGAATGATATTCTATATTGAGATTGTATATTGAGACAAGATTAATATTCTATATATAATAACTATATTGCTAATAGTTGTTAATAAATAACTATAGCAGAAAATGCAAATATATTAGGAACAAGTTAATCTATATAAAGAAAAACGAAATTTTTTTCACAATCGCTGACCTTCGTTAGTTCTTCATCGATTGCTTTGAAATTTTGACACAACGTTCCATTCGCATACGAGCGGGTTTTTATATAATACTATATAGATGTCACGTATGTGATAGATAAAAACATGCTTTTTATGAAAATTTTGTTTGTCTTATCTCCAGGCGATAATATATCTTAGGTAGATAATATATCTTGTCTACATTTTCTTATCTTATCTTATCTCTTATCTTAGAGGGAAATCTCCGGATCCTCTTTACGAAGTGCTTTGAAATTTTGACACAACGTTGCACTCGAATTCACTTCGAATTCGAATGCAACAAAACGAAGAATTCGAATTCTTCTCAATTCGAGATCTCAGTATAGAATGCATTCTCCAACTCATCTGGCTCTGTGAGCATGATATATCATATGATTAAATCCACAAGGGCCTTGATGAGGGTTCGAATCTATGCACAAGATATTCCCAGATAAGCCTTATTAAACTGTACCACCACATGGTAAAATTTCTCTGTGTACTGAAATAGGGGCGCAGAGGCAAAACATCTGATTGAAAAAACTCGAATACATTTGGAAATTGTGTGAAACCCTGGTTAGGCTTGAGGATCCTCGTGAGGGCAGAAGCACTCCAGGATGCGATTCTTTTGTCCATGTGGTGGTGCAGTTGACTAAGGCGCGTCTGAAAAATATAAGGAAGGCAGGAATGAGCAGGAGCAGAATAACGAAGGCAGGAAGGAGGAGGAAGAATAAGGAAGGCAAGTAGGTGAAATAATAAGGAAGGCAGGTAGGAGGAGGAAGAATAAGGAAGACAGGAATGAGCAGGAAGAATAAAGAAGGCAGAAAGGAGGAGGAAGAATAAGGAAGGCAGAAAGGAGTAGGTAGAATAAGGCAGGAAGGAGAAGGAAGAATAAGGAAGAAGAAGAAGAAGAACGAAGGCAGGAAGGAACAGGAAAATTAAGGAAGGCAGGAAGAATAATGAAGGAAGGAAGGAGCAGGAAGGAAAAAGGAAGGCAGGATGGAGCTGGAAGGTAGGAAGAATAAGAAGAATAAGGAAGGGATGTAGAAGGAAGAAGAATAAGGAAGACAGGAAGGCAGGAAGAATAAGGAAAGCAGGAAGAATAAGGAACGAAGGAAGAATAATGAAGGCAGCCAGAATAAGAAATGTAGGAAGAATAAGATAGCCAGGAAGAAGCAAGAAGAATAACGAAGGCAGGAAGAATAAAGAAGGCTGGAAGGAGTAGGAAGAATAAGGAAGGCAGAAAAGAGCAGGAACAGTAAGGAGGGCAGGACGAATAAGGAAGGCAAGAAGGAGGAGGAGGAACAATAAGGGAGGAAAGAGGAAGAAAATAAGGAAAGCAGGAAGAAGGAGGAAGAATAAAGAAGGCAGGTAGGAGGAGGAGGAAGAATAAGGATGGCAGGAAGGAGCAGGAAGAATAAGGAAGTTAGGAAGGAGCAGGACGAATAAGAAAGGCAGGAGGGAGGAAGATGAATAAGGAAGGCAGGAGGGAGAAAGATGAATAAGGAAGGCATTAAGGAAGATGAAGAATAATGAAGGAGAATGAATATGGACTGATTAGAAAGAATAAGCACGAAAGAAAGAGGAAGAAAAAGGAAGGTAGGATGCAGAATAAGGCAGGAAAGAGAAGGGAAATTAAGGATGGAGCATGAATGTGGAAGGAAGGGTGAGGAGGAAGCATAAGGAAGGAAGGATGAAGAATAAGGATGGCAGAAAGGAGGAATAATAAGGCAGGAATGAGAAGGGAGATTAAGGAAGGAGGTAGAGTAAGGAAGGAAGGAGGAGGAGAAAAATAACGAAGAAGGAAGGTGAAGGAAAAATACGGAAGATAGGAATGAGGAAGATTAAGGAAGTAAAGGGGAAGAATAAAGGAGGCAGGAAAGAGGAAAAATAAGGAAAGCCTAAGATTAGAGATGAAAAAAGGAAGAATAAGGAAGAAATTAGGCCGAATAGGAAGGAGGAAGAATAAGGAAGGAGGAGAAGAATAAGTAAGGAAAGAGGAGGAATAAGATAATAACAAAACTAAGGAATGAGGAAGAAACCCTTTAATATGAGTGAACCATATATATATTATTTTAGTATAAGTGGCTGAACAGCACACATCATATATATTTATATATTTATATGTTTAATTATTTACTAGATTTACCAGGCCATGCGTTGTTGTGGCTCAGCAATGCATGCGCGTTGCTGAGCCACAGCAAGCCTGCCCTTTCCCCCTGTCCTCCCCACCATTCAACCATCCCCATCCCCTCATCCTCCCAACCATCCCCCCTGTATCCTCCCAACCATTCCTCACTCCCCCGTCCCCTCATCCTCCCCACATTCCCCCATCCCTCGTCTTCCCCCCATCTTCCACTCACCCGTCCCCCTCATCCTCCCCACCATTTCCTACTCCCCTGCCCCTCGTTCTTCCCACGATATCCAATCTCCCCCCCATCCCCCTTGCCTTCCCACCAATCCCCCCCCCCACTCACCCCGTCCCCGTTGTCCTCCCTACCATCCCCCACTCCACGTTCCCTTGGTCCCCCTCCCCACCATTCTCCAGTACCTCAGGTCTCCTCGTCCTCCTCCGCGCCATGTTGCACTCACTCACTCCCCCTCCCATCGTCTCCCCTCCACCAATTACCCCCCCTTCCCCCGTCATCTCGTCCTTCCCCACCATCCCCCCCACTTCTTTGTTCCTCGTCCTCCCCCACCATATATCCATTCGGCCATCCCCTTGTCCCCAACATCCTATCCATTTTCCCCTCCCCTGGTCCTCCCCACCATTACCCCCACCACGTCCCCCTTATCCTCCCCAACCATCCTCCATTCCTCGTCCCCTTGTATCCTCCACCCACCATTCCCCACTACTGTCCCCCTCGTCCCTCCCCTTCCCTGTCCCCCACTCCCCTCGTTTGATGCGTTCCCAAATGATCTTATGTTCTCATCAGAAAAATGGGAACATAAAATGAGCTGATGTTCCCACCACTGAAAAATAAGTAGAACAGTTAAAAAACGTGAAATGGAAAACCAATGTAAACAAAAAACACTATACTCCATGAAATGAATGTCTCGCAAATAATTAAATCAAAATGTTATTTCAAGTTATCAATGTTATTCAAGTTATTCAGCTAGCACTTCCAAAGTTAGTATGAATGGAATCAAGAACATTGAAATGGAATCACAAAATTTTTTAGTACAGCGTGTGTTCCTATTACGTGCAAACAGAGTGGTGCTGTTTTTTCAAAAAGACTTGTGCTTTCCAACACCTGTTTACAGTATGCCATGACAGG